>JAABOM020117793.1:0-23047 GCA_011800125.2 Solanum clarkiae | reverse complement strand
TGCCTATGTTGCCTATCTCTTGTTGCATTGTATCCTACATACTTAGTACATTCAAATGTACTAATGCATACTCTATGTCTACACGATGTTATCATGTAAGAATCAGAGCCCCACTTGATCATCATCATCATCCATATGACTAGTACGATTTCTCTCAAAGCAAGTTGGTGAGTCCTCAACTCCGAGGATATACTTCTCTTAATTTATGCTATGTATTAACTCATCTTATGTGAAAAACTTATGATCATGAGGGTGATACAGAGATTGTCTTGGCCCCCACTCCTATCTATGTATTAGAGGTGTTGTTGGAACCTTATGATATGTTAATGCTATGCGATTGGCTTGTTATGCTTCTATGGTATCAAGGATGTCCCTTAGCCCCGTGTTCCCTTTTTACTATCTCATATTTTTTTTAGTGCTTCTGTGACCAAGAATGTGTAGTGATATGCTAAGAGACTTGTTTGGGGTCCCTTCAATTTCCTCTTTCATCGTGTCACGTCAATGCCCTAGGTTTGGGTCCTGACAAACTTGATATCAAAACAATAGGTTATTAATGGTCCTTGGCATCAAACATACCGCGTTGATTAGAGTCTTTTTCATGGTTGTGGTGTGCAGCACAACTATGAGTAAGAGGCTATGAGATGTTTTAGGAAATGTTTTCCTTCTTCATGATCTATGTCGTGCTATATAAATTAGGTAAGGTTTCCTTTCTAATGAATGTTCTTTGCCATTTTTAGATCATTACTAACACAAGTGGAAGAAGAGCCCGCACACCCGATGAACAACCGACCTATGGAGAGCTCCGAGATTCTCTCACCTTGCTAGCTCAAACCATGGCTAATCAAGTCAATTAAGGAGCCCAAGCCCCTCATGTTACTAATCTGGCATCTCGAGTGAGGGACTTTATGAGAATCAATCCACCGGAGTTCTATGGGTCTAAGGTGGATGAGCACCCTTAAGAATTTATAGATGAGGTGTCCAAAATGTTGGCTATCATGGGTGTTAGGTCGGAAGAGAAGGCGGAGTTAGCGACATACCAACTCAAGGGGATGGCCCAAATATGGTTTACTCAATAGAAGGAGGTGAAGGGGAACAACAATGTGATACTATAGGAGGAGTTAAGGCGACATTTCTCAACCAGTTCTTCCCTACTAAGCGTAGGGAGGCCAAGATGGTGGAGTTCATGAATTTGAAGAAAGGATCTACGAGTGTGAGGGATTATTCCCTCAAGTTCAACCAACTCTCAAAATATGCTCCACATTTGGTCGCCGACCCAAGGTCTAGAATGAACAAGTTTGTGATGGGTTTATCTAATTTGGTGAATGAGGAGTGTCGGGCCTCTATATTGATTAGTGACATAGATTTGTCCTACTTGATGAGTTATGCCAAACAATTAAAGGGGGAAAATTTGAGGAAGAGGAGAAGTGGTGAGGCCAAGAAGGCCCATTTTGATGGTAAGTTCCAAAGTCCCAAGGGTAGCCGGTTTCACCAAGACCAAGGGTATTCTCATGCTCCTAATAGAAGGTTTGCCAATGACTATCCAAGGGCCCAAGGTAATGGTGGTGTGGTGCCTAATGCTATGTGTCCAAAGTGTGGTAGGGGTCATAGTAGCCCATGTTTGAAGGACACAACTGCTTGTTTTGGTTGTGGTGAAGTGGGACATAAGGTGATGGATTTTCCATATATTCCCAACAAGGGTAAGTATGTTCATCCTCAAGGTCGGGGTGCTTATGCGGTTCTTTTGGATAGAGAAGACCAACAAAGTAGTACCCCAAGGCACAATCAATTCTATGGTCTTCATGGGAGGCAAGGGGTTGATGAGGTTCCCAATGTCATCACCAGTATGTTAAAAGTCTTTGATTTTGATGTGTGTGCATTGATTGACCCTGGTGCCACTCTCTCTTCTGTTACCCCTTTTGTTGCCAAAAAGTTCCATTTTAAACCTGAGTTGTTATGTGAGCCATATGAGATGTCTACTCCCGTTGGTTCATCTATTGTTGCTAGTAGGGTCTATAAAAATTGTCCCTTTTGCATTTTGCATAAACTATTGCCATGTGACTTTATTGAGTTGGATATGTTAGATGTTGACATTATTCTTGGAATGGATTGGTTGCATGCATACTATACCTCTATTGATTGTAAAACACATAGGATCTAATTCCAATTCCAAAATGAAGCCGTCCTTGAGTGGAAGAGTCATGATGTGGTGGTCAAGAGTAGGTTTATTTCTTGCATTAAAGCCCAAAGGTTGATCTCTAAGGAGTGTCTCTATCATCATCTGAGGGTTAAGGATGTGGAGTCTAAAGTCCTTCCTATAGAGTTAGTTTCGGTGGTTAATGAGTTCATAGATGTCTTCCCAAATGACCTTCATGGTGTTCCTCCCATAGATTTTGGCATAAATCTCCTTCCCAACACTCAACCTATTTCTATTCCTCCTTACCATATGGCCCCGACAAAGTTGAAGGAGTTGAAAGAGCAATTAAAGGATTTGTTGGAGAAGGGTTTTATTAGGCCTAGCCAATCAACTTAGGGTGCACCAGTGTTGTTTGTGAAGAATAAGGATAGTTCTTTTAGAATGTGTATTGATTATCGACAACTTAATAGTGTCACCTTCAAGAATAAGTATCCTCTATCAAGGATTGATGATTTATTTTACCAACTTCAAGGGGATATTCACTTCTCTAAAATTGATCTTTGATCCGGGTATCGCCAAGTGAAGGTGAGGGAGTGTGACATTCCCAAGACGACCTTCTGGACTAGGTATGAGCATTATGGATTTGTGGTTATGTCTTTTGGTTTGACCAATGCACCGACTATCTTCATCGGTCTTATGAATAGGGTCTTCAAACCCTATGTTGATTTGTTTGTTGTGGTCTTCATTGATGATATTTTAATCTTTTATCATAGTGAGGAGGAGCATGTAAGCCATTTGAGTGTGGTGCTACAAAGATTGTGGGAAGAGAAGTTGTATGCCAAGTTGAGAAATATGAGTTTCAGTTGCAAGAGGTTGCCTTCCTAAGTCATGTGGTGTCGGGGGATGGTATTAAGGTGGATCCTAAAAAGACGAAATTGCCCATCGGATATTAGAAGCTTCTTGGGCTTAGCGGGTTATCACCGGAGATTCGTGAATGGGTTCTCTTCTATTGCTTCTCCTATGACTAAGTTGACCCAAAAGAAGGCTAAATTTGTGTGGACTGATGAGTGTAAAAAGATTTTCCAAATTTTGAAGGATAAGCTTGTCCTCGCTCCATCTTGTCCTTACCAGAAGGGTTAGAAGGGTTTGTTGTGTATTGTGATACCTCTTGAATTGGTTTGGGTTGTGTTTTGATGCAAAATGGTAAGGTGATAGCTTACACCTCTAGACAACTCAAGGTACATGAAAAGAACTACCCTGCCCATGATCTTGAATTGGCCACCGTGGTTTTTGCTTTGAAAATTTAGCGTCATTATTTGTATGGGGTGCGTGTTTATGTGTTTTCCGATCACAAAAGTCTCCAATATTTGTTCACCCATCTGAACTTGAGACAACCAAGGTGGTTAGAGCTTCTTAAGGATTATGATATGAGTGTGCATTATCACGCTGGTAAGGATAATGTTGTGGCTAATGCTTTGAGTAAGGTGTCTATGGATAGCCTTGCACATGTTAGGGATGAGGGCAAACAGATGGCTAAAGACGTCTATCAATTGGCTAGATTGGGAGTTCGATTGGAGGAGGTTGATAGTGGTGGAGTAGTGGTGGTTGGTGGTTCCAAAACTTCATTGATTGAAGAGGTGATGGGCAAAGCAAGATCTTGACCCCGCCTTGCCAGAGTTGAAGGCTTTAGTGAGAGAGGGCAAGGTGAAGGTTTTCTCCCAAGGGGGAGATAGTACCCTTAGGTACCAAGGTAGGTTGTGTGCCTAATGTTGATGGCTTGTGGATAAGATTCTTGATGAGGCTCATAACTCTTCCTATTCCATTCACCCCGGTTCTGAAAAAATGTATAGGGATTTGAGAGAGGTGTGTTGGTGAGGAGATATGAAGAAAGACATTGCTAAGTTTGTATCTGGTTGCCATAGTTGCCAAAAAGTCAAAGTCGAATATCAAAGGCCAAGTGGCCCGCCCAAGACATAGAGATTCCTACTTGGAAGTGGGAGGAAATTAATATGGATTTTGTGGTTGGGTTACCTAAGACTAGAAAGGGTTTTGATTCTATTTGGTTTGTGGTTGATAGGATGAAAAAGTCGGCTCATTTCCTACCAGTTAAGACTACATATGGTGCCGAAGGCTATGCTAAATTGTACATCCATGAGTTGGTGAGATTGCATGGGGTACCCTTGTCTATTATATCGGATCGTGGTGCTCAATTCACTTCATACTTATTGAGGTCCTTCCATTGGTACCAAGGTTAAGCTTAGTACAGCCTTTCACCCTCAAACAGATAGTCAAGCAGAAAAAATTGTCCAAACTCTTGAGGATATGCTTAGGGATTGTGTATTGGATTTTAAGGGTAGTTGGGATGATCATCTTCTATTGATTGAGTTTTCTTATTGTAATAGCTATCATGCAAGCATTGGTATGGCTCCTTTTGAGGCTCTATGTGGAAGGCATTGTAGGTTTCCGATTAGATGGTTTGAGGTGGGGGAGATGGCCTTGTTAGGTTCATATTTGGTTATGGAGGCCATAGAGAAGATGAGGGTGATTAGGGAAAGATTGAGAACCTCCCATAGTCGACAAAAGGCCTATGCCGATGTGAGGAGAAGAGATCTTGAATTCAAAATTAGTGATTGGGTCTATTTGAAGGATCAACCATGAAGGGTGTGGTCCGGTTTGGCAAAAAGAGTAAGTTGAGCCCTAGATTTGTGGGTCCCTATAGAGTGTTGAGAAGGATTGGAAAGGTGGACTATGAGTTGGAATTGCCCAATGACATGCATATGGTTCATCCGGTCTTCCATGCATCTATGTGAGGAAGTGTGTGGGTGACCCAAGTGCTATTGTGCCTCTTGATTTTGTGGGGGTTATTGAAGACAATTGACTAATGATGAAGTTTCGGTAGAAATCTTGGATAGGCAACTGAAGAGGTTGAGATATAAAGAGGTACCTCCCGTCAAGGTTCTTTGGAGAAACCAACAAGTTGAAAGTACCATATGGGAAGCCAACGCGGACATGCAAAAGCGATATCCCTATCTCTTCCATTTTACTCAAGCCTAAGGTACTAATCTAAGTCCCCTATATGATTTCAAGTCTTAAGTCTCGGCCCTTATATCATTTTCATGCATTCATGTTCATGTTGACAAGGTTATGGTCATTTTTATATTCATGTTGAAACATTTTGAAAATAATGATTAAGTACATTTGTTGCATCCATGTTGGGTTAAAAATCTTCATGATTGCTTTCCTTCTGTACATTTCTTTGACATTCGGGTACGAATGTTCCCAAGGGGGAGATATTGTAACAACTTGTAACTCCATGCTCTTATGTATCCATGTTTCAAGCCTCATTTGGTTAGGTTTGGAGTGTATTAGGGTCGTGGGAGACTACTAGTACTTAGACGAGTTCAAGGCTTCCTTATGAATTGAGTTTTGGGTGTTGGTTTGTGTCAAAGTCAACTTTAAATGAGCATAACTTTTAGCACACTCGGAACTAGATGTACCACACCATTTCAAATGAAAGCCCTTTGAGCTAGCTTTCCAACGCACTTGGTTTTACCTCATTTCGAGTTCGGATGAAGAAATTATGACCGTCTTGTGAGACCCTTCCGTGTAGGGAAACCACACAGGCACCTTGACGGGCAGTGGGGCTTTGGGCGGGCCGTTTCGGCTGCCTTAAGCTGGAAAAGACCATTTTTTGTCTAAGGCATGTGACATGGCCAATGGAACGAGCTATGTGGCTTGCCACTGACCGTGTGGCTAGCCGTGGGGTATGTGCGAGTGAAGCTTAGTGAGCATGGGAGGAGTTTTTGGCAAAGTGTTGTGCCACGACCATCCACACGGGCCGTGGAAGGTCTCACTATGGCATAGGGTCTCCTGGCAACATTTTTCTGACCAAATGTAACTCCATCTGCCACTACACGGACCGTGTAGCACCACATCGCCCGTGGAAGCTCTCGACAAAGTGATGATGACGTTAATTTTTCTAAGTGTTCCAACTTCAAATTTTTGACCAAGTCTCACCTCACTGGCACTCCAAACGACCCGTGGAATGCCAACCCGGGTGGGCCTCAGTGGGGCATCACTTTGCCAATTTTTCCATCCATTCACTAATGGCATTTTTGTGAATTTAATTCATACTAATGACCTTTTTAGACTTCCAATGCTATCTTAACCTCTCCAAAAGACCTAAACCCTATTCCATAGGATAAAACTCATTACTGCCATCTTAAATATAATCTCAAATCCTCTCAAAAGCTTCTACCAAGATCCCAATACAAATTCAAGGAAACTCAAGAACAAGTTTGGATTTCAAGACTCCATTCAAAGTTTTCATTCTTTCCCAACTCAATTTCAAGAGACTCAAGGTCTAAGGTATGTGGGTTCAACATTGGGTTCTTTCACCCATGGTGCCCAACCTTTCTTTTTTTATTTTTTACTTAAATTGTATGATTATAAGTTGATTTACTTGTGGGTTTTACTTATTAAGAATGTAACTATGAACTATGTTGGGGTTTCATAAAAAGTGTGATTGTTTAAGCATGTTTTGAGCTATGAATCTATGATCTATTTTGAGATTTGATGGAAAGTTTTGATGTATCTTGCATGCGGGTATTACCAAGTGTTGGTGGGTGGTTGTACATTGAGTTTTCTTTCATGATTTCACTCTTGAATTGCATGATCTTACACTAGCATTATACACCTGCCAAGTGTTTGATAAAATGTCCAGTTTTAGGTTCTTGAGTTGTGGATGATCTATTGCATGACCTATGACTTGAGTGATTTAATGATGATGAAAGGAATGTATATATGTGTTGATTTAATGGAAAGTATCTATAGTGTTGTGATTTGTCCATACCTAGTTGAGGAGGGGTAAATTGCCTCTACCATCTTCAGGGGGGCGTATGCTCATTAACCAATTGAGGGATTGATACCTCAGTCACTTTGGATGGGGGGTGGTCATGCCCATCAACCAGTTGGGGTTTGATTCCTCAATCACTTGGGACAAGAGTGGTCATGTCGTCAACTAATTGAGGGGTTGAAACCTCAATTGCAATAGATGGTAGGGTGTAACAACCATCAACCAATTGAGGATTTGATTCCTTAATCACTTCCAAAGGGTGGTATACCTTGGATTCTGAGTACCAAGCTTGCTTGGTTTAAGATGATAGTCTCTTCCTACACATGAAATAGGTTCTATATATAAGCATGGTTTACTTCAAGCATCATTCATACAAGTCATATTGTTGCTACGCTAACCATTGCTTATGATATTGTATTTTACCTATGTTGCTTATCTCTTGTTGCATTACATCCTGTATACTTAGTACATTCAAATACACTAACGCAAACTCTAAGCCTACATAATGTTATCATGTAGGAACAGGTGCCCCACTTGATTATCCTCCTCCTCCACGTGGTTAGTATGATTTCTCTCAAAATAAGTTGGTGAATCCTCAACTCCGATGACATACTTCTCTTGATTTGTGCTATGTATTGAATCTTCTTATGTCGAAAAATTATGATCATGAGGGTGAGCCCGGAGATTGTGTTGGCACCCGCTCCTCTCTATGTATTGGAGGTGTTATTGGAACCTTATGTTATGTTAATGTTATGCTATTGGCTTGTTATGCTTCTGTGGTATCAAGGATGACCCTTAGCCCCGTTTTCCCTTTTTACTATATCATATTACTGTTTTACTGCTTCCATGACTAAGGATGTTTAATGATATGCTAAGAGGCTTATTTGGGGTCCCTTCGGGTTCCCCATTCGTTTTTTCATGTCTAGGCCCTAGGCTTGGGTCGGGACATCCATCCACCGTCGTTGTCAAAGATTGAGATCTCTTTGCTGAAAAATATACTTTAAAATCTTATGGTCAGTATGTATCTTACAAGTTTCACCATACAGATATTGCCTCATAATTTTAAGAGAAAATATCACAGCTGCCATTGCCAAATCATGTGTAGGATAGTTCTGCTCATGCTTCATCAACTATCTTGAAGCACAGGAGATAATGCAACCATTTTGCGTAAGAACACATCCTAAGCCCACCCTAAAAACATCAAAAAATACCGTGAATCTTTCAAAGCCTGATGGTAAGGCTATTATTGGTGTTGTTGTCAAACATGTTTGAGTTTTTCGAAGCTCTGCTCACATTCTTCTGTCACTGAAACTTCACCTTTTTCTATATTATCTTGGTCAAAGGGGCTGCTATTCTGGAAAAGTCCGACATAATACGCCTATAATAACTTGACAAACCCAAAAAGCTGTGAATCTTTGTAGGAGAGGTAGGTCTAAGCCATTTTTGCACCACTTCTATCTTTTTGGAATCCACCGTAATTTCGTCTTTGAATACAACATGTCCCAGAAATGGTACTGAGTCTAGGAAAAATTCACACTTTGAGAGCTTAGCATATAGCTTATGTTCTCGCAATGTTTGTAACACAGTTTTCAAATGAATCTTGTGTTCTTCTTGGCTATGAGAATATATCAGAATATCATCAATAAACACTATCACAAACTTATCTAAGAAGGGCCTGAACACCCTATTCATTAAGTCTATGAATGCAGCTGGAGCATTGGTCAGTCCGAGTGGCATCACAAGAAACTTATAGTGCCCATATTAAGTTATGAATGTTGTTTTAGAAATATCTTCCTCCATGATCCGAAGTTGATGTTAACCAGATCAAAGATCTATCTTTGAGAGGGGCAACACCTTGCAACTGATCAAAAAGTCCTCAATATGAGGCAAAGGATACTTATTACATATCATTACTTTCTTCAGCTACCTGTAGTCGATGCACTTCTCAAAGACCTATCTTTCTTCTTCACGAAAAATACTGGTGTGCCCTATAGGGATATACTAGGTCGAACGAAGCTCTAATCGAGAAAATCCTGCAATTGGTGCTTTAGCTCCTTCGACTCTACTGGTTCCATGCGATATCGAGGTATAGATATTGGCAATGTGTCAGAAGACAAATAAATACCAGAGTCTAGTTCTCGCACTGGAGGTAACCCCGGCAAATCCTCAGGGAATACATTAGGAAATTCATTCACCATTGGTATCTTGTCCAAGCTAAGGGTTTCTTCTTTACTGTCCCTTACCATAGCAAAGAGACCCATGTAACTATTACTGAGTAATTCTTGAGCCTTCATAAGAGATATAATCTTACCAACCTCTGAAACTTGACCTCCCTTTAATATAAAGATAGGCTCATTTGGCATCTCAAATCTGACGATTTTTGCATGACAATCTACTGTAGCATAGCAAGGAGATAACCAATCTACACCTATCAACACATCAAAGTCAATCATGTTAAGTACAATTAAGTTAGCTAGAGTGTATTTGCCCTTAACTCTAATTTGAAAATCACGGTACACTTATTCAACTAACGGAGAATCTCCTACAGGAGTAGCAACAAGGAAAGAATGATTCAGCATCTCTAGTGTCGAGCAACCCTCAAAGCATAGTACGAGGAAATATAGGAGCGAGTAGATCCTAAATCAATCAAAGTATGTGTATCAAATGAACAAACTTAAATAATACCTGTAACCAGTGCATTTAAGCCCTGAACCTCTTGTCTAGTAAGTGCAAAAACTCTTGACTGGCCTTTACCCATATTTCCCTATCCTTGATTTCCAGCAACACGAACTTTGTCACCCTGACCTCTATTTCCTGTGCTAGTAGTACCTAAAGCATTACGAGTAGTTTGAGTAGGTGCAGTCATCTGAATGGAACTTTGGTTTGAGTTTTTCGAGGGTAGCAGAAAATCTCTAAGGCGAGGCCATAACTGACCATATTGGAAGTACCCTCTAGTCAAAACATGATACCAGCTTGCATGTGATCAAACACAAGCCTGACAAGATGGAGCAATGGCATACATTTGACCAAAATATCGATGTCCCTACAATGATGGTTGTCCCTGAATACCCTGTCCCTGATGTGGTCTATATGTGGACTTTGAAACGGTATCATTTCCCTGTCTGAGAGCCCTGTTGTTGCCTTCCCTAATTTCTTACCTTGCGATTTGCACTATAGTCACCACCAATAGATGCCCCTATCTTGGCCTTCTTATGGGCATCAAAGGTTGCATGCTCCTCATGACCCTTGTCCTCAATCTTTCTTGCTAGATCAACTGCCTCTGAATATACCAAATTCTTCATATTTGGGTCTACTGGATTAAATAGATGATCAATCAGCAGATTAACAAATCTTCGAACCCTAGCTTCTTTAGTTGGAACAAAGTGAGGGCATATCTAGCCAATTTATAGAATTTGGTGTTATAGATTGACATATACATATCCGGAGTCTGTACCAATCTTTCATACTGACTTGCATATTTCTACCTTTGACTTTCAGGAAGGATGTGATCCTTGAATAATTTGGTAAACTCATCCTATTTCAGAAGTGCTGCTCCCACAGGACGACCTAGAAATAACGATCACATACCATGTTTATCCATATCCTCTAGTTTGTACGCTGCAAGCTCCACAACTCTCTCACTAGGACATCCTAGCTCTGTAACGCTTTGAAGGTTCCATCTACGAAACTTTGAGGATCAGCTGAACTGTTAGAACCTGTGAACTGTGGTGATTTCAGCTTCAAGAATTCCTACAATGATACCTCTTTATTCCTAAAAGAATAAAATTGTAAAGGTGTCTGTGGTGGTGCCTGTGTTTGAGCAGATACAATAATATGCTGACCTATCCTTTTTTGTTTATCCATTTGGTCAACCAACCCCCCTATAACTCTCTAAATTGAGGTCAATGCTTCCGTAGTAGCATTATCTTGTGATGGAGGAGGCAGAGTTGCACTCAATTCAGGAGTGGCCTCTGTTCCAATTCTCGAAGTGGTGTTGCATTTTCCTGTAGTGGCACTATGACCCCTACCTCGACCAGCTCTATGAGCTCCACCTCTTCCCCTAGTTGAAGATGGAAGCCAAGAAGAGATGTCATTAGGTGTTTGAGGAACACCTGTCAATGGACAATCGAGTGCGAGTTATCTGATAAACAAAACAAATACTATTAGATTCTAATTGCCCTAAATATGATACACATAAGTAGGAATAAGAAGGAAGGACAAGAAACATCCTATTACATCTTCGCAGAATCACGATTATAGAAATGGCTAACTAGATAACTATAATTGAGATTCTACTATTAATGTGTGCTCCATAGTCATAGGAATAACCTAGACTTTGATACTAATTCTGCCATGACCCAATTTAGGATTATGACCGGCGCTAAGGGGAAGGATTCCAAAGCAAGTGTTGCTAGAATTCTGTAGAAAATCGGGCAGAGTTTCCCCTGTTTTTAGGCCTATCCAAAATTTTTACATGTCTCAGAATTGAGCAACACAATAACTAAATAATCAAATCAAGTCACTATATCCATTACCAATCTAATCTCCACACAATAATACCAACTTGTCTCCAGCAATACGAATAAACTTAAACTCAGTCACATACCAAGAATAAACAAAAGAATACCCATGATTTTAAACAAAGAAATGACTGTAGAGCAACTCTTTAAGAACTTCAAGAAGGGTCCATAAAATAAATAAGTGTGGTTACCACACGAACAAGAGCGAGGCTCACCATGGAATCAACTTGCTACCTTTAGCTAACTAAATCCTCGGCAAAATCACCTGTATTCTCAAAAAAAAATATCAGGGAGTGAGATGCTAGCTCAGTCAGTAATAATAATAACCACAATCGTTTAAATAAGGGATAATTCAGAAAATATGCTAGTATAATCATCAAAATCATGTAATAAATGCCCTTTAAAAAATCAATAGTCAAAATCCATCTTGTTGTCTCATATAAGTAATTCAACTTAGCTATTCAGAAATAAACTTAGTAAAACACTTTCAGATCAAATCATATACATATATTCGGGAGATTTCCAAAATAAGTAATGTAATCAATAATCGATATGTCTATCTTCTTAAGAAAATAGACGATAATTGTAACTTTCATATTGGTAAATCCCTTCTCGAGGGATATCGGTATCGGTATGCTAGTTCTACCTTCCCACTAGCGAGGGCTCTATCTGTAATTGGCAATATAAAGTACACCAGGTCTAACGAACCCACCATTAGCTACGGGATTCATCAAGGTCTACTCTCATTAAAACTCTTTCTTTACAAACTATATAAGTTTTTCAGAGCAATACAAGGCATGTAAATCTTGTAATCATATCATATCAAAACTTAATTTAAACATATGTAAAAGCAGTTATATCTCAAGTAAACGTCAAACCCTTTCAATAATGGTAATCATCTCAGTTTCAATATACTTTTCTTATAAAAGACAAATAACTATTTCTGTATCATATCAAGTAAAAGGACTTGTCCCATATGCAAATTCAAATCATTTAATAACAATTCACTTTATAAATCACGTAAAAATCATGAAAACTTATAAAATACAAATTGGGGTTAAGATTACTACTTACTATACTCGTGTCGGATTACCAAACTTGCCACCTCAAGTAATCCGTAAGACTTCCTTAAGTCAATCTATATTCATGTCATAAAATATCATGTTACTTTCTTTGTTCAAGCTAAGTTCATACTAACATTAGAAATTCTCAATCCCTTTTAGGCTTTCTATTTCCTATCCATTTGATGATATACATATGTAATACCCAAATCATGAGTTATACAATTGGTACAATAATCTAATGATTTTTTTCTTTTTAGCTATCTTAACCATCTTGTTCATCCAATTCAGTAATCCAAAAGTATTCTTGTTGTTCAATTACACATCATTTTCAATAAATTTAAACACTTAAAGTAAATCACCTAGCCCAAGAACTTTAGTAAGGTTGTAGTAGAAGATAAAATAAGGATTTGCTTCTTAATTTTTCTTAAACCCTTAACCCCAATGTATAGCCATAAATACAAATTAACTCTATCAATAAGTTTAGAAACTTACCTTCTTTTATGTTTCTCTTCCTAGTCTCAAAGCCAAGCTCTTAAAATTATTTTGTTCCCCTTTGTTTGATTCCAATGGTTCAAGCAATTGAGCGATTTTTTTTTTTTTTTTGTTTGAGGTTGCTGTACACAGCCCTCTGTTTCCATTCCCTTTGTTTTTTTTTCTTTTCCAGGTAATAGCAGCATTGTTGCTTTAACCCAAAATCTTTTGTAATTTATTTTTATTCTTTTTCTTTTTATTTCTTTTCTATTCCTTTTTTTTTTGTAAATTCCTTTTCACATGAAAATAACAATCTATCCTTCTAAAGAAAAATTAGAAGGACGTATTTGTCCTTGCTTTATATAGGATATTAGATTCATGATCAAAAAATGACTAAAAGACTTCTTACTCAATTCATGCTAAAAAGGTAAATCAAAAGACTTCTCAAACTCGACTCATGCTCAAATTCTTATTCAAGAAATTGATGAAAATAATCATCTTCTAACTCAAGACAATGCATGGAACAATTAAATGCAAAATACTTTAGTTCACTTTAAACTGTGATCCGAAAGTCATACATAATGGGTAGTAATACAAAATACTTTAATTAACTGAATATCTCTTCCAAAAACTAATATGCTATGCTTTCTTTAGAAATCACCCTTCTCTTTACAAAATCATGCAATACACTTGGAAAACTCAAGTTTTCTCAAAACTCTTCTTTTACTGATAGCTCTAAAATATTTTTATAATAACAACAACACACCCAGTGAAATCCTATAAGTGGGCTCTGAGGAGGGTAAAACGTACGCAAAATGTTATCACTATGTAACACCCCACAAAATTACTAAAATACCCCTAGAAAATTATTGTACGCATAACGCGACTTCCCAAGCTCCAACAGAAAATTCGAGACCGAATTTACGATCAGCTCAAAAAATTGGATGGAAAATGACCTCGACTTGATTTTAGAGCAATTGAGTCAGAAAATAATTTTTGCTAATTAATTCCGAGAAAGTGAGTATGCGCACGCAGGGCGCGACGCGCCTGGGGCACAGACTCACACTTATATTTTTTTTTTCATTTTTTTGACGTAAATTTGAAATCATGAAATTTCGTGAAAAACACATGTCGGCGCCACTAGCGTGACATGGACATGTTATTGCAAGGTGAAAATTATTTTTTTAACTACAGGAGGGTCTTTTGGTCATTCCCAAACCTATCATAAGTCATAAAATATGTTTAAGGACTATTTTATTCAGTTTAAGAGTTTCAAAACCCATTATTCTTAGTTCTATGTGAAAATTTTTGAGAGAGAGGACAAGAAAAGCTTGGACATTTCAAGATAGTACAACAAGTTCTTGAAGAAGCCCGAGAAATTTTGCATCCCAGGTATGTAAGGCTACCCAAAATATGAGATTGTTCTCCCATGTGCCCCATAGATAGAAGGAAGTTGATGAGTTGAATGTGAAGAGTCTTGTATGTGAACTTCTTGGGTATTTCATTGAATATTTTCTTATAATATATACTTTTTCTAGATTGATGATCATCATAAACTTAAATTATTTTTTAAATAGTTTCTTGAGTTATTATAAGAAACTCTACATGACTACTTTATTAAAGATTACAATAATGAACTTAGGAGATGATTCAAGAGCCTTGATGATATAAATGTTCTTGTTATTGTGGTTCTAGTCCTGAGTTGAATGTATTGATGATGATGTTGATGGAATTGGTTGAGAGTGATGTCCTTAAAGTCTTAAAGCAGCTGAATTTAATCTTGAAAGATCGTTCCTAATTCCTTGAGTTGATAAATAATGAGATGAGTTGATGTTCCTTGTCCAAAAGAGACTAAATGATGAGAAATCTTGATGTTTGATGTTTATGAGTATGTTGAATCCTGGGAGGAGTATTGAGCACCGAAATGAGTAAGAATAAGTCTCACTCACATTGTTGTGTGAACCCTATAAAGTGTCTACCCCCGTTGGTGAGTCCATCATTGCAAGAAGAGTCTATAGGGATTGCCCCGTGTTCATACTGTATAAAGTCTTGCCTTGTGAGTTTGTTGAACCTGAATGGTGGATTTTGATATTATTCTTGAGATAAATTGGTTACATGCATATCATGTTTCCATTAATTGTAGAACCCATAAAGTTAGGTTTCAATTCCCTAATGAGCCCATCCTTGAGTAGAAAAATCATAATGTGGTAGTTAAGGGTAGGTTCATTTCTTGTCTTAAAGCCCAAAATTGATTTCTAAAGGTTGCATTTACCATCTTGTGAAGATTAAGGATGTAGAGTCTAAAGTCCTTTCTATTTAGTCGGTTTTAGTGGTCAATGAGTTTCTTGATGTCTTTCTCGATAAACTTCCTCGTGTTCATTCAAAAAGGAAATAGACTTTGGCATAGACCTCCTCCCCGATACACAACCCATTTCCATTCCCTTTTACCATTTGTCCCGGGCGAAGTTAAAGGAGTTGAAGGATCAACTGAGGAATTTATAGGAGAAGGGTTTCATAAGGCCTATAAAATCATCTTGAGGTGCACTGGTGTTGTTTGTAAAGAAAAAAGACGGTTCCCTTAGAATGTGCATAGACTACTAGTAACTCAATAGAGTCTCCATAAAGAACAAGTACCCTATACCAAGGATAGATGACCTATTTGATTAAATTCAAGAGGATAGTCATTTTTCTAAGATTGACCTTCGATCCAGATACTACCAAATGAGAGTGAGGGAGTGTGATATTCCCAAGATGGCCTTTTGGACTAGGTATGAGATTTTGAATTTGTGGTGATGTATTTTGGCTTGACTAATACACCGGCAATATTTATGGATCTCATAAATAGGGTCTTTAACCTACCTTGATATTTTTGTGGTGGTCTTTATTGATGATATATTGATTTATTTCTGGTCTAAAGAAAAACATGTGAATCATTTAAGGGTGGTTTTGCAAATTTTGAGGGATGAGAGGTTGTTTTCTAAATATGATAAATGTGAATTTTAGTGTCAAATGACAGAATCAAACTGGAACATAAGAAGACGGAGGTGATAAGGAATTGGCTGAGGCCCTTGACTCTGACGGATATTAGGTGTTTCTTGGGCTTAGCAGGGTACTATCAAAGATTTGTGAATGTTTTTTCTTCTATTGCTTCCCTATGACAAAGTTGACCCAAAAGAAGGCTAAATTTGTTTGGACTGATGAATGTGAAAAGTCTGTTTAAACTTCGAAAGACAATCTTATTTCTACTCCTATTTTGTCTTTACCTGAAGAGTTAGAATGGTTTGTGGTTTATCGTGATGCCTCAAGGATTGTTTTAGGGTATGCATTGATGCAAAATCGAAAGGTTATAGCATATGTCTACAGGCAACTAAAGGTGCATGAGCAAAATTATCCCACCAATGATCTTGAATTGGCAGTCGTGGTGTTTTCTTTGAAAATTTAGCGACATTATTTGTATGGGGTTCATGTAGATACGTTTATCAACCACAAGAGTCTCCAATATGTGTTGACACAAAAAGATCTTAACTTGAGGCAAGTTAGTTGGCTAGAACTTGCAGCTATATTCAAAGTTCTCTAAGTGCCTGTTCTAGTTGGAGTCTATAGCATTTCTGGGACATATTGTGTCTAGTGAGAGTATCCAAGTTGATTCCCAAAAGATTGAGGCAGTGAAGAATTGGCCAAGGGCCACAACTCCCACAGAGATAAGGAGTTTCTTGCACTTGGCGGGTTATTACAGACAGTTTGTAGAGGGGTTTTCTTCTATCTCAGCTCCCTTGACTAAGCTGACTTAGAAGAAAACTAAGTTTAAGTGGTCAGAAGCTTGTGAGAAGAGTTTTCAAGAGTTGTAGACTAGGCTGACTACAACCCTAATCTTATCCCTACCAGATGAAGTTGAAGATTTCATAGTATTTTGTAATGCTTCTAGAGTTGGCTTGGGTTGTGTATTGATGCAGAGAGGCAAGGTGATAGCATATGCCTCCAGACAGCTTAAGATTCATGAAAAGAATTGCCCAACTCATGATCTTGAGCTTGTTGCAGTGGTGTTTGCTTTGAAGATCTGGAGATACTATCTATATGGTGGGCACATGGATGTATTACCACAAGAGTTTGCAGTATGTGTTTGGCCAGAAGGAGCTGAATTTGAGACAGAAGAGATGGTTGGAGTTGCTGAAAGACTATGATATCAGTATCCTTTATCATCCAGGTAAAGCTAATGTGGTTGTTGATGCTCTTAGCAGGGTGACCATGGGGAGCACAACCCATGTTGAGGCTGAAAAGAAAGAGTTAACTAAGGAGGTCCACAGACTAGCCCATATGGGGATTCAAATTAAAGATTCTGATGAAGGTGGGGCCATTGTCAGAAACAGGTCAGAGTCACCTTTAGTGGTAGAAGTGAACGAAAAGCAAGATAAGGATCCCATTCTTCTCCAATTAAAGAAGATGTTCAGAAGCAGAAAGTATTAGTGTTCTCAAAAGGGGGAGATGGTGTCCTGAGATACCAAGGCAAGTTGTGTGTGCCGAATGTTGACGATCTTAGAGATAGAATCTTGGATGAGGCTCATAATGCCAGATACTCTACCCACCTTGGTGAAACCAAGATGTTCAGAGATTTGTGAGAATTCTATTGGTGGGGTGGTATGAAGAAGGACATTGCAGAGTTCGTGTCCAGACGCCCAAACTGCCAGCAAGTTAAAGTTGAGCACCAAAGGCCTTGTCGTGTAGCCCAGAACATAGAGATTCTGAAATGGAAATGGGAGATGATTAATATGGACTTCATAACAGGCTTACCTCGATCCCATAGACAGTATGATTCGATATGGGTCATAGTAGACAGAATGACCAAGTCAGCTCACTTTCTACCTGTCAAGATGACTGACACAGCTGATGACTATGCCAGACTAGGAGATTGTTAGCCTGTATGGGGTCCCTATATCTATTATTTCAAATAGAGGAGCCCAGTTTACAGCACAATTTTGGAAGTCCTTTCAGAAAGGGCTTGGTACAAAGGTGAATCTTAGCACAATCTTCTGTCCACAGACAAACAGGAAAGCAGAACGAACTAGACAAACCTTGGAAGATATGTTGAGAGCTTCCATGATAGACTTTAAAGGTAATTAGGATGATCATTTACCTTTGATTGAGTTCTCTTATAATAATAGTTTTTAAGCCAACATACAGATGGCACTGTATGAGGCTCTTTATAGGAGAAAGTGTAGATCATCCATAGGATGGTTTAAAGTTGGTGAGGCAGGGTTGTAGGACCTGATTTAGTCTATCAATCTGTGGAGAAAGTAAAGGTTATCCACAAGCAGCTCAAGACAACCCAGAGTAAATAACATTCTTACACAGATATCAAAAGAAGAGATTTTGGAGTTTGGGATAGGTGATTGGGTGTACTTGAAGGTGTCTCCAATGAAGGGAGTTATGAGATTCGGAAAGAAGGGAAAGCTTAGTCGACGATACATTAGCCATATCATATTCTGAGAAGAGTGGGTAGCGTTGCTAACGAGTTAGAGTTACCAGTAGAGTTAAGTGTTATACATTCGGTGTTTCATATTTCCATGCTTAAGAAGTGCTTGGGAAATCCCTCTCTATTTCTTCTTGTTGAAAGTGTGAGAATTAAAGATAACTTGTCATATAAAGAGATCCCGATACAGATATTAGACTGACAAGTTCATAAGTTGAAAACCAAAGAGATAGCTTCGCTGAAAATATTGTGGAGAAATCAATTCGTGGAAGAAGCCACATGGCAAGCAGAAGAGGACATGAAAGCCAAGTATCTACACTTGTTTATTGGCCTAAATGAGGACATTGAAGGTAAATTTCATATTCTCACCTTGACGATTTATGTTTATTAAGTAAGGAAATCTTGTGGTTTGAGCTAGCTTTGTTCGTATCTTTATCATTCGAGGACAAATGATCCCAAGAAGAGATATTGTAACACACTCGTGAAATGACAAAAATACCCCTAGACTTGACCTCGCATGTGATATGTCTTCCCATGCTTTGTTTGCAAATTCGAATGGAATTTGCGATCAGTGCGAAAAATCGAGTAAAAAAATGATCTCGACTCAACAAAAACTTGAAAAAATGTGAATTATTTTGTCCAAGTGAGCTTATAAAAGTGGGGTTTTTGCGCCCCTTCTATGACGCGGAGTGGACGTGGAATCACACTTTAAATTTTTCTCCCAAATTCGACGAAAACTAAAATTTCCGAAAAACTGGATTCCAGCACTAGTGCACGACGCGCACTAGTGTAAAATGGACCATTTTTGTTTTTTTAATGGTGAGGGACAATTCCAACCTTTTTCACATCCCATATCCTAAACTAAGTCAGTTTTTAAGTCAAATTAAGTCCTAAAACATTTCTTTTCGCGAATTCAATCACTCAAACCCTTCCAAGAAACATTTAACGTAAAGAAATTCAAGAGATTCTCTCTAAATTTTCAAGAAAATTTCTTCTAAGGTATGTAAGGCCGCTCTAAAATCATTACTTTAGAATATTTTAGAAAAGTATAACCTAGTTTTCATCCCAGAAGTTTCAAGTTTGGATTGAAATTATGTTCTTAAAAAAGTACGTGGAAATTTAGTACAGTTTCTTTACGTATGCATAAATTATTGATGGCTATTACAATTCTTGGTCCCTATATGATCTCATTTAAAGAATTGTTATAAAAGTGATATATATTTATGATCAAGATTTATATTTGATGAGTTTTCTTAAAAATCTTGGTATTATCTCAAGAAAAGAAAAGCATAGTTTAAACCAATTTAAAGAATAATTTTCTTGGTATCTTAGTTGAGTAATTTAGCATGATTTAAAGCACATGAATGGTATTAGTTTCAGTAACGATAAAGATTTCAGTTGAAAAAGCTTACTAGAAAAGTTGGGCTAAGTTCCCAAGAAATCAAATTTCAAGAAGTTATATTTCTTTAAGTATGGGCCAAGTAAAGACATTTTGGGAGTAGTATTGATCATTGATATGAGTGAGAGTACAACAAATTACTCACACTCATAAACTATATAGCCAACATAGGATAGAATTATACTACAATACCTTCCTCTTTAGTCACTGAGATGGCCCAGATTTGGGATGGATCCATTCCCCTAGCACTTCGTCCCCTACCCCGACAAAGTACGGGATGACTCTGGCAGCGTGGAAAAGACGTTGTTTCACCATGAAGCTCATAGTGATAGTTGTCGGTTAGAGAAATTCTCCAAATGAAGAAAATTATGTTTTACTTACTATTTACAGCATATTATTTTTATCATGTTATTTTCAGCATATCAGCCTTTATGATTATTGCTAATTAACTATGATTTCTGATTATGTTTTGGAGAAGCATTTGTAATATACTGTTTAAGTGTTGTGGCCATCTTACATACCATACATTCCATGTACTAACGTCCTTAGGACCTGCATCATTTTATGATGCAGACACAGGTGACCGAGTTCCTTAGCAACCTCTCCATTAAGAACTTGAGAGCTTTCAGACTAGTAGTGAGGTCTCTTCTTAGTCAGAGGCTCATGAATTATGTTATTTTCTTTCAGTTTTTACTTTTATTTTGGGCTACTTGGGCCTGTCTCAGTTGTCTTTCAAACAACTTAATAGAGGTTCCCTAAGCCACATGTTTAGTATTTCAGTTTTCACTTGTTTAGATATTATTTAAAAGCCTTTCTTTTCAGTTATGCAGACAATTATGAACTTTCTTCTTATTGTTTCTTTAGTTTTTCCACTGTTATTAAGTCTTCCACTAAGTAAATAGCCAGGCCAAGTGGTTCGCTTGGGACCAGAAATGGTTTTCGAGTGCCGGCCACGTCCAGGGTGCAAGCTCGGGGCGTGACAGCTTTGTTGAGACTTGTTCTTTATATCGGATACTTAATATCATGAGGGTGAGCCCAAGAAGTGTCTTGGCCCCCGCTCCATTTTCTAGTGGAGGTATTGTTGGATACTATGATTGTATATGTTTTTGAGCTCGACTCTTCTAATATTTTATGATTATGAAAAACTTTCCTTAGTCCTGCTTTCATTGTAATAATAGACTCTTATTATTATCTTATTTTGCTTTCGCTACCAAAGATGTGTATATGATATGCTAAGTGGCTTATTTGGGTGGTCTTCGGACTTTTCAATCGTCGTGTCACGTCTAGGCCCTAAATTGGGTCGTGCCAGATGTTGAAAAAAAATAAATTTTTAAAATGTGAAATATTTTTTTAAAAAAATTAAAAAAATTTAATTTTTTGGAGGGGGTGTTCGGGGTAGGGGTGAGATAAGGAAAAAATATTATAATTTGAGATTGACGAAGAGTTTTGAAAAATATTTTTCTTAGTTTTTGAAGGGAAGACATTTTTATTAAATTTGAGGAATAAAAGTTGATTTGGAGAACATCTTTTAAGACATTTATGTCAACCAAACATGAGAAAATTAAAAAAAAAAAATTTCATGTTAAACACACCCTTAGTTATTGAACATAGTCACGATAAAATCCACTAGTCTATGCGAGCATTTAATTTAGTATAAATTATTTTCATCCCATACTTTAAGCCTTAATTTCATGTTGTCCTGACTTTTTCAAAATTACGAAAATCTCTCTTTTTTAAATGCCAATCGATACATGAGCTGAGAATTGATACAAGGCAAAAATTTAGGTCAAATTTGAATTAGTTACGTTAAAAAAGTGTTTGTTACTATAATTAAAAATTAATCTCCAAAATCATGCATGAACGTTTGCATAGTTTCAATTGATTAGCTGTGTATGTGTAACAAAATAGGAATTTCAAAAATTCAAACAAAAAAATCTTGACAAGGAGATCTAGACGAAAAAAATCCAAGAAAAAGCAGTGGTCTTTTTTTCACAAATTCTGGCAGCATGAATGTATCAATTCTGCTATAACACTCAAGTTTTTGGAAAAATGATATCGTGTACATAAGGTATAAGAGTGTTGAAATATATATCATTTATTAATTTGAAAGCAGTCATCGCTGCAGAGTTAGGGGTGGACGAACAGAGAAAGAAGTTGTTGATCAGGTATATCATGAAAGGCAATTCATCGCTAATCATAATTCGTAATGACATGAGTGTAATGTTATATGTGAAAGTGAAGAAAAAGAAACCAGATTTTGGTATGTACCCACAGTGTATTGATACCGTTAATCTAATAGATAGGGAGTTACAGGTTGTTGATACAACGAATGGGTCTATTAATTGTATTGAACTTTGACAAAAAAAATCTGATATAATTGATTTGGTTGAATAAGATAATCTTGAATTCTTCTTGTGAATTGTATGTAATGAACGTGGACATTGTTTCAACTGTTGTAAAGATAAAGGAGAAACAAATGTTTAAGGACAAAGCTACTTTGGTTGCACTGATGGGGAAATACAAGATAATTAATGGCTTCAATTTTAGGGAGAAAAGGTCTGATAGAAAAAGGTGTGATTCTCGTACGCATGTGCAAAAATATTGATAGGGTTGTTTAACAATAAATAAGAATTTTACATGTATCAGTAATAAAATGATATTTTTTTATTTTTGAAACAGACCTGTTATTATGAGAATAAATATAGTTGTGCTTATATCAGTTGTTGGTTTTTTCATATTAGTTGTATCAGTATTACTAATATGTTAATTACTGATACATAAAGATTTAGCAAAAAAATTATTATTTTTTTGCATCAGATAATGTTTGTTCTTAATGTGAACTTTTGTATCATATATTTAATAAGTTGCATCAATTTGCTATGTTGTATCAGTGATGTTTTGTTGTTTTTATGCAGTTATGTCTTGAAATACTTTACGGAGGACAGTGCTTTGAAATTGAAAGTGTCATGCAGGAAAAACACACATGTATTCAAAATAAGGTACTTCAATGAAGTACACACATGCTCCATGAGAGAAAGGATACTGAACTGTTAGACCCCGTAATTAACTAAATGGAGGTCAATTGCTCATTCGGGAAAATTGCTGTGATTGAGGTATATTTTAAATTTTACTAACTT
>JAABOM020117753.1:0-23063 GCA_011800125.2 Solanum clarkiae | reverse complement strand
TGCGTACATCCGACCCCCCCTCACCCCGCAATGAGCGGGAGCCTTTTGAGGCACTGGGGTATGTTGTTGTTGTTGTTCATGATAGTAGACGAGTAGCGACAGATGAAAGAGGATGGGTGTCGCTTATGGTGACAGTTATAGTATGCTTATCCTATTTAAGGTTACAGGCTGAAAAAATGGGATTTTATTGTGTATAAGAAGTTGGTAAGAGTAGATTGGTATGCCTCCTAATAGGAGTTAATAGGATTGTGGGTGTAGAGGTTCTATCATAAGTTTAAAGATTTCTAAGTAATGTTTACCTCTAAGAAGCTATTAAGTAATATGAATGATAAGCTTGAATGTGTGATCACCATTAAGTTAGGGATAGTTGTAGGCTATCATTGACTTTGGCAATGAATTCCAGGTAGATGTACGGGAATAATATTCTCTATAAGAAAGTCTCTATCAAAGTGCAGAACATAATCCTTAAGAATTAGATTGGTATAAGTATGAACACCTTACGTGTAGCACTTTGTGACCTTGAGATAGGCTTGAACATGATAAAAGTATGCAATAGACTTAGGTATTGATAAGAGTTATAAGCTTCAGTTAATGAGGGGTATAACTCAAGAAGAAGAGCATAGTTGGGGGAGTGGTTGCCTTGAAGGCTGACAGTTGGTTGTTTTAGTACATGGCAGTTCTATCCTTATATCAGGTCAATAGCCTTCTTTTAGAGTTTTCAGAAATTTTGATGGAAGTGTTCGAGATGGTAACATTTTTCTCAATATAGATATGATATCCATTAGCTAGTTGAGTTCCTACATTAAGTTGATGTTTATCATTGAGTTGACTATTGAGTGTTGGGGTTATTGTATTCTATCCATCCTATTTTAAGATGATGTTGGAGGTAAATTCTCACCTCTATACTTGAGGTTGATAATTGCTTCAACTGTGTAGTATTGCTTGGCTAAATTCTTGAGTAGAGTTTGTGTCTTGAGAAACCACAGCATCCTCATCATTTGAGGACGAATGATCCTAAGGGGGAGATATTGTAACACTCATGAAAATACCAAAATACCCCTAGAATGGAATCATGAGCATAATGCGTCTTCTCAAGCTCCGATAGAAAATTCAAGATCGGATTTATGATCAATACAAAAAAAATGAGTAGAAAATGGCCTCACCTGATTTTAGAGCAACCGGGTCAAAAAATAATTTTTTGTAATTACATTTGAAAATAATGTTGGTGTGTACCTAAGGCGCGACACACCTTGGACGTGGACCAACACATACAAGTTTTGCAAGATTTTTCTACGGGATCGAAAAATCGATCGGAAAGCGATTTATGAAAATTCACACAAAAAGTATTTGACAAACACGTTTTATGTGTATTGTCATACAAAAATTTTTTTCAACCTAATTTAATTTTTCAGTAAAAAATTATACATGTGCGCGTAGACACGACGCGGACTGAGTTTTTCGGGTCAAAAAATTTTCTTTAGTTTTGTTAGGGGCATTTTGGTCAATCCTCACACCTCCTAGACTTCATCCACAACCAATATAAGTCGTTTTAGGTATAAAAAGGGTTTATAAACCTATTCTAAATTTTCTTATGCTAAGATTGAGTTGGTGTTCTTGAGAGAAGAAGAGAAGAGAAGCTAGGGTTCTAGACGTTGAGATCAATCCCTTGTGAATTTGATTGTCTATCTCCCTACCATGTATATAAGGCTACCTAAAATCTTATTTTCGTTTCTAATCTATATTTACTATCAAGAATTCTAGTCAAGAGTCAAGTCAGTTTCATTTCTATGATTTTATGGAGAAAATACGGAACTTTATGATGAAATCCTTGTTGTTTTATCATTATCATGCTAAGAACTTTAGTGTTGAGTACATCCTTTTAAATTTTTGAAGTACTACTATAGTTATAAGAACCCTAACTAGAATCGAGAATTATTTTTCATATTATGTTTTACTACTATTCTATTGCCGAGATAAGCTTTGCATGATAAGACATTATGTTTATATAATTATGACTCTATGAAATTCATGAAAGGTTATTCAGTTCAAGGTATGAGTTGATTAAAGAAATATATTAGCATGAGTTATACAAGCAGTCTATTTACTACACTATCTTTTGAGCATAGCATGTCAGATTTAAAAGAGCAGTTCAGACAGTTACGATATTTTTGAATTATTATTCATCATTCACAAGTTTCAGAGTTTGAGAAGGCATTATTAGTTTTGAGAAAGAAAGCCAGTTTATATAAAATAAGCTAAGGCAAGGCTCCAAGCAATATATTTTCAGTTTACCCCTAGAGTGGGACATGTTTTCAGATATGAGCATTACAAAAGTTATTTTGGGAGTAGCATTGAGCACCGATATGAGTGAGAGTAATAATGATAACTTGAACTCATAAACTACGTAGCCAGCGTAGGATAGGATTGTAACAAGGTACAACTCCTCGCTTGCCACTGAGATGGCCCAGTTTTGGGATGGATCCATTCCCCTAGTTTTCGTTTCTTACCCCGACAATGTATGGGACAGCTCTGGCAGCATGGATAAGACGTTATATCATCACAAAGCACATAGTGGTGGTTGTTGGTTAGAGAAACTCCCCAAGTTAAAGTAACTGAGTTTATGCATATAAACTTTCAGTATATGTTCTATTTTCAGCATGTATTGCATTACTACTTGTGCTATCTTATTTTGAAACATATTTTGGTTACCTTGAGTATAGCATCTTGTCTTATGTTTTCATTTTGGTCATTTTACATACTGTACATTCCATGTACTCACACCTTTGGCGCTGCATCATTTTATGATGCAAATTCAGGTATCCACATATAGCAGATATTCAGTATGTCAGCTTTCTAGAGGCAATTGGTAAGACGTCTTTGTTTTCAGAGGACTCTAGTCAGTTTAGTTTATGTATTTTATTTTATAGTTAGGTAGCCATAGGTCTTTTTACGGAACCTATCTCAGTATAGTAGAGGCTTCATGGATAGAGTTAGTGTGTTGGTCTAGTCTTTTCATTCGGACATTTTAAGTATTATTACAAATTGTATGAAAAGTTGTTTTCAGACTTTGTACAAAGCTTGATTTGAGATTCTCTGAGTTTTTATTAAATATTTTAAAAGGTTCATCTTCTAAAGCTTATGCATGCATGTAAAGTTTCAAGTTGAGTAAGTCAGCCAGGCCAAGGATTCGCTTGGGGATCAGAGATGGTTCTCGAGTACCAGTCATGTCTAAGGTGTAGACTCGAGGCATGACAATACTTTTATCTATGGAATTTCCCCTCATTAAAGACCTATTTTCTTGTAGTGCTGGGGAATACTCCCTCACACTCATATTCCCCTATTTGAGGTTGATAAACTCCATCATTTTTGCCTCCCTAAGCTCACATAGAAAGAAGTGGTCCAGAAATGCAAGATAGAAGACCTCCAAACAAATTAGACCTTCATCCACTCTCTCAGACTTCCATTGAGTAAAGCACACTTGAGCTACCCCCTTGATTTTATAAGATGCCAACTATGCCTTTTCTTTTTGAAGACTCTCCCATGATATCCAACACTTTATACACTTCATCCATGATACGCCCAAATTTGCACTCCAAAAAGAATAGTAAAGCGGTCATTGATCAAATATAGAACTCAACCAGAGTTGAGGTCGATCCCACAAGGAATGCATGAGAATAATCTATTAGCATCCTTTTTGGATGTAATATCTATTCTTGAAACAAAAGTGCATAAAGTAAATGGGGGATTTTGGTTTCTATAAAGTAACCTATTAAAACAAAGCAACAAATGAGTGCAAAGACAACTGGATTTTAGACAATTAATGAGAAGCTAGGATTGTGTTCCCCATGACATCTAATGTGATAGCCAAATCTTGTGGTAAACTCATTTATGATTACGTATACAAGATCTAACAAGTTATGTAACATCTAATTCATCTCTCAGTCCTTCTTAGATGTATATCATTCATCACCTTTCGGTCTCAGAACGTATACTTACTAACCCTTGTTTTCAATCCCGGAATACTATCACCTTTCAGTCTTAAGTACTTAGACTAAGTTAAAAATCGAATTTCTGTCATAGAACTCTTTTCCCAATCACAACATTCCTTTCAGGCATGTAATGAATAAAGGCTCATCTAATCCGTCGACCCATCAAGGAAGAAATTATAATGAAGATTACTACTATATATACGCTAATCAATTCCATGATTTACCCATATTAGTCTATCTTATCGATTTGCTAGGTTCCCACAACCCTAGTTGTGGGTTTAGCCTAGCATGTTCACGAAAGATAACCCACAATAATACATAGAATTCATAATGAAGAACTTACTATTGAAGAATCAGAGTATCCACGGATCACAATCTTGAATAAGATAGTAGAATACACAAGATTCAATGGAATTACAAGCAAAATAGTGTATTCTTGAGTTTTCTATCTCCAGCCATTCAAGACTAAGTAAAAATGAAATAAAAATACTATTTATAAAAAAAGAAAATCTAATTCGATTTAAAATAGGAAAATTGACTTCGGCATGGGCATGAGCCACTACATGGCTCGTGTGAAGTTGGGCGGACCGTTTAATGGTCACACTTGGCCTTCAAACATCTTTCGTCCCCGTTGTCACTCCACGTGTCAGTACACGACCCATGTACGAGTCAATGGTCTATTTAATGGAATGTTTGTCTTGCCTTAGCAGTTTTTTTGCTCAAGCCTTTCACATGCCTCCATGTCACGGACCATGGTTGGTCACATGGCCCATAACAAGCTCCGAATGGCCTCACTTTATGCATTTTTCTTGGATTTTGATGGTGATAGACATTTACGTCACTTTGACGAGCTAACACACGACCCTTCTCCCTTCCCACAACCTGTGAGGAGTGTCGTGGGGCATGCCTTCAGCTCCTCGTGCCATCAGCCACCAAGTGTGAGGCCACGATGGGCCTCATGATCCGTGTGGAAGTACACGAGTCGTGTGGGTCCCCATGTGCCCACACTTGGTTCCATTTTTTGCTCCTCTTTGCGCTCTTTTTCATCCCTTTTTCTATGGTACACCCATTTCTCCATGCTTAGTCATTTTTCTTGAAAAATCACAAAAACAAACATCAAAGTAACAAATTTTCTAGAGAACGTGCAGAAATCCTTTATTTAAAGAGTTATAAGAGTCGTATTTCTACTTTCATCACTTTATTCTTTTCCACACTCATCTGTCTGTTCTCCCTGCACTAGCCACCCTCAACTTAAGACTTTGGCTTGGGTCAAGGTTCACAATATTTTTCTAAGGGACCAGGCCAATATAATCTACCCTAAACTTAGGCTTTTGACCTAGGCAAAGGTTCACAATGTCCTTGGAGAGATCAGGTCCAAAACAAAGATCAATCGATAGATTGGGGAAGTGAATTTAGGTGATTACAAAGAAAAGGTCCATTTAGGCTCAACTTTTGGTTCAAGAGGGACAATTTCATTTGGTTGGTCAATTTTTGGCTAAGTGACTAATCAATTAAATGACCTAACATCAAATCCTAATATAGCCATTCAATTATTTTAGTGGGATTAACCAGGCCAGTTCTATCTCACAAGCACATCAACTGAATTATGCATATAAATTACACACACATGATACATCTTCTACACTAGATAGTACTAAATCACAGAGACATGCTTCATTCAGTAGAATGCCAACCATATACAATAACACTTACTAGCAATCTTACAAGTTAGTCTATGTGAGATGCCAACACATATAACTTTAACATTGTCAACATAGGACATTACATAGAATAACGAGGGCTACTCTGGACTTCTTTGAACACCTATATTTACACAAATATTATGACCTAAACATGCTAGTTCTACTAGATAATACACTTGAGAGAAAAGAAATATGGCAAGAAAAACTCTCAAGTGGCAAGATGCCCCACCCACTCCAAAAAGACAGTGTAGTGTCCTCAATTCACCATAACACAAATAAACGAACGGATAGGGGATAGAACATACCTGAGACACCCTAGGCATCAGTAGTGTCGGTGGGACCAGACCCTCCTGGGGGGTCACTATCAGCATATGTAGCACCAGGTCCAAAAATGTTATCGGAGGCTCCTACCTTTTTCGCATCTCTTGCTAGTCGCTCTCATTCCTCATGTTCGACTTCTGCTTGGCATTGGGCCCTAACAGACTTGCTCATATGTCGCCCTTCTTCTACCTGCAGGTCCCAAGGAGGACTACTTCGCTGGCCACATTGCTTACCCTTGTCTTTTCTTCGGGGTTGAATAGTAGGTGGTGCGGGTGCATCAGAAGGGGCAGGTGGAACGCCCCATACCTCATCCAAAACAGGTGCCACGGGAGCATTAAACAGGCTTATCCAAAATTTCTGGGGCAGAGCCGGTGCGGCATCCTGGTACTGTGTAGTCAGCTGAGCAATCTAGGCCTTCATATCATTCACCATCTGATCCAGATTATGTATTTTGTTCCCAGACATACTCCAAAACATGCTATGGAAGTATCCCTCTAGAGTGTTGACTTGTCCCTGCAAGGTGGTGATTCTGGTTAGAAGAACTTCTTGATGTTATTCCACCACTCGCTGTGAATGAGACTGGACCACATGCGGAATCCTTTCTACAATCTAGTCAACTATGGCGCATGTCTGTCGCTAGTCCGCCACCAATCTGTCCAAAAACTCGTAGGGCATATATATTCATACCTTTGTTGTACTAGAGGAGTTGTACCACTTACCTCGGGTCGCTTAGAGGTCGCACCTGATGGTGGGGCGATAGTGTAATCCTCAAATAACAAGGGTTGCTGCGGAGGTGCAGAGGGGAAGTTTGTCGGGCCACTAGCGAACGTGTTTTGCTCTTCATGAGAGGGTTTTGGACATCTTTAATCAGGGCAATATTGGCCACGCCTTTGGATATTTTCTTGTCCAAAAGGTGAGTAGTAGGAACACCGGACTGTTTGCAAAGGGCACGAACTAGGCATGGGAAGAGCATGCCAGCTATCTCAGATAAGGCCGGGTCTCGCATCTCGAAAGCAATATTCGACCCATATTTACTTGGTATCTAGACATGAAGCATGCTCTCAGAGAGGCATGCGAAGGTTGGAGTAGATTGTTGTTTACCATGGGCCGCAAGCTGGCCCGCACCACCAACCACCAAAATTTTATAGCAAATATCAGAGATGCTTTGGTGAGAGGACACTTGGGGTCTGTAACCCAAGGCGCCTCCGCCTACTGAATGGTGATTCGCTCTGTAATCTATCCCAACAGTTTAGCCCGAGATGACGAATCAGACATCTGCCCCTCATCCATAATCCACATATGTCTATCTATGAAATGTCTATCTGGAAGCTCGGTAATCTGGCCCAAATAAGAATCGGTTGATGATGTTTTCTGAAACATTCACTTGGGTACCACACACTATCATATGTAACTGCAGTGACCTAGAAAGTGTGACCTGTTTCTTCACCTTCCTTGACTGGGTACCCTCTACAGAGTTCAGTAGACTAGCAGCATAATTAGAATAGAAATCTTCAACTATGGTAGGCCCATAGTACTCAGGTGGTTGCGCCATCCAGCCGAACTTATATGAGTTAAAAGTATCTTTGATTTTCGAAACTCTGTCAAGTTGGTCCTTGAGGACCCAAACCTCCGAAATGATTGGCCATCGTTGGAACCCGCCAGACCCTTTTGTAAGTCCGTTAGTGTAGATATCCTTAGCTCCGAGACTGTCCATCATCCCCTCAGAAGTACAATAAGTACCCTGGCAGTTTTAGGGTCTGTCGTTCGAGAGACTACAGAATGAATAGCCTCATCATCACTATCCCGAAGTTCGATCTCATTTACCTGCTCTTCAGTGTCATTACCTCAGCCTCCAGAGTTTGCCCCTATACTTCTTTGTCTGAAGTATCCTCCTCTTTTTCAAGGGCGTTCGCCTCCTCCGCCACTCTTATAGAAAGAGCCCCCGCCTTAGACTAGGGAGCTCTGCGTCGGACTGCTGCATGGGCCTATTTCATACGAGGGGAGTGAGGGGAGACATTGCCTGTATACCAAACTTCGGACCCACTAGAGGAGTCATCGCCTGAGTCACCCCCAGTTTGATGGCTAGATGAAATAATTGGTGAGTCATGGGGGAATGAAACAGGCTCATCTCTATCACTGCGTCTGACTAATCTGCGATGTGGACCGATAGTACTTACTAATTTTACACACTAACGGGTACTCAGACTTCCTATGTTCCATAAAAGTGACAATAACTCTTAAGAGTGGCATCACCCAGTCTATCGTAGGGCCATTGCACATAAAGAACATATGTGAATTAAAACTAAAATCAACCTAAGTAAAATAATGCAGGTGGAACAGGGTCAACAGGACCCTACATGGCCTGTGTAACGAGATACAATCCGTGAAAGGGCCCATTAGAGGGCACTTGGTCGTGTGGTTGACTGACGGCACATCACGAGCCATTACATGGTCTGTGAACCGTGACACAATCTGTGAAAACGTCCGTGAGGCCTCCTCCTCCCCCACTTTGACCAATTTTCAACTTATCATGCACATACACACAAGTTCATGCAATTTCACCCCACTTAATCATGATTCAATTAACACAACAGCCTATACAAGTCAATTTCCCCAAATCATCCCAAAAATCACCCAAAATCTTTACTTTCATGGTTAAGAACTTAAGAACTCAAAAATGGTAGTTTTCACCACCACATGTACACCCAACATCATTAATATGAATTATAGCGCATTAAACTAAGAAAGAAATGATTTAGAGCTAAGATCTACACATGCACGCACCAAAATCAACACTGGAAGATAGAGAAGTTAAGTTCTTACTTGATGAGCAATAATAAAGAAGAAGACTTGCTAGAAAGAGTAGATCCCACACTTAAATAAGCTGCGAATCATAAACTAGACTCATGAATCATCACAAATAAGAAAGTAGTTGTTGGGATTTTAAGAGAGAAGGTGTGAGAAGAGGAGATGGAGCCGTAAGAGTAGAAAGAGAAGGGGGAATCTTGAAGTGGGTTGTTGGGAAAAATAAGGGCATTTAAACTACCTTGGTCAACATAGTTGACCATTTCTCTCTCCTCCACATGGAGGGCCTCACGGTCCATTCCACATGGAACGGTCTATTTCGACCCGCCGTCTCACCACACTTGTAATATGTTCGCACTTACCTGACTTGACGCTGGGTGATGGCATCTCCATGGGCGGCTTGTCATGGTCCATTTTGTCATCTGTCTACCCACACATGGCGCAATTTTCTGGATGAGCTCACCTGGTCATGCATGCATTGGTTCTTCGTGATGGCTTGTCATATGAGGCATGACACCTTGCATAGTCCGTGTGGACTGACCGTGTCTCTCCACTTGGCGAATAATTTTGCGTGCGTAGCAAGGGTTCCCAAATGGCTCATTTGATGTGTAACGGGCTGTGTAAATGATTCATGAGGTGACACTTGGCAATCTCAACATGCTCACAGGATACAAGCGCATAGCCGTCAGATGGCTTCTCACACGAGTCATTGAACATGACATGACCCGTGTATGTGGGACGTGTGGACACCCTTAGTAATTTTTCAGCGTGCCTCACATGGTGTTTGTGCTACAATTCCACACATGCAAGGTCACGATCCGCCTCATCTAGTATATCCTCAAAGCATGTACACTCGCGAACACCAAAATAGCATCTATAGTCACGTGAAAAGCATAAATCAAAAACAAGAAAATACATGACATATAATTTAATGCTTTTTTTCAGTTACAACGCAAGGGTTGCCTCCCGTGAAGTTCTTAATTTAACATCGCGGCATGACACATGGTCTTGACTACTTAGAATTCGTCAATAAACAAGACCTCAATCACTCTGACCTCCTCCACTGCACCCAAGTAGTGCTTCACCCTCTGTTTATTTTCCTTGAACTGATCCCCATTTTCTGCCTCTAGCACAATTGAACCACAGGGAAACGCCTGGATAATTATGTATGGGCCATAGCACCTTGACTTGAGCTTATCTCTGAAGAGTCTCAACTTGGAGTTGTATAAAAATACCTTGTAACCAACACTAAAACTCCATTGAGCAATATGCTTATCGTGCTGGATCTTCATCCCCTCTTTGTACAGCTGCACTTTCATATGCTTGGAGGTGAAACTTAGCCAACTCATTGAGTTGGTCAACTCTTAGGTCTGTAGCCTCCTCCCAATTATGTTAAGCTTCTTCAAAGCGCAGAGTGCCTTGTGCTCTAACTCCACGGGTAGATCACAGGCTTTACCAAACACCAACTGATATGGGTACATATCAATGGGTGTCTTGTAGGCTGTCCTGTAGGCCCAAAGAGAATCATATAGCTTCCTTGCCCATTCAGTCCGGGTAGCATTGACAGACTTAGTCAAGGTTTCCTTGATATTTCTGTTTGACACTTTAACCTATCCACTAGTCTGCGGGTGATAAGGCGTGGCCACCTTGTGCTGTCAGACTCTATATTGCTAGCACTGCACGAAAAACCTATTACAGAAGTAAGAGCCCCATCACTAATGATAATTATGGGTGTCCTAAATCTGGAAAAGATGTTCCGACTCTGAAACTGGACAACACTCTTACTCTTATTGTTTGGCAATACAACTGCCTCCACCCATTTGGAGACATAGTCCACCTCCACAAGGATGTACATTCATTTCGTACGAACTCATGAATGGGCCCATGAAGTCAATGCCCCAGACGTGAAACATTTCTACCTCAAGAATCGGGGTCATGGAAGCTCTTGGCGCTTCGATATGTTTCCCTGTCGCTGACACTAGTCACACCCAAGCACCAAGTCATGGGCATCTTTGTAGATGGTGGGCCAGTAGTATCCACATTGTAGAAGTTTCTTGGCAGTCCTGGCACCACCATGATGACCTCCCTACTTTTGAAGAGTGACAAGCCTCCATGATACTCAACATCTTTGCTTCTAGAACGGATCGCCTTATGACCCCATCAGCACATGTTCGTAACAAGTATGGGTCATCTCAGAAGTACCTGCGCACATCAAAAAGAAACATTTTTCTCTGGTGAGGGTTAAGGCCCTCTGGCATAATATCTCTCACCAGAAAGTTAGCAAAATCAGCAAACCAAGGAATAAGGTCAACAGAAGCTAACAATATCTGCTCATTGGGAAAGGAGTCATCGATGTTCAACTAATCCTTCAGTCCTGACTCATCCTCCAATCTAGACAAGTGGTCAGCTACTTGATTCTCAGATCCTGTTCTGTCTAGGACCTTAAAGTCAAACACTTGCAGCAGGAGAACCCATCTGATCAACATTGGCTTAGCATCTTTCTTAGGTTGCATGGTCAGTGTGCACTATCGATTTGGTTCCCAATAGGTAAGCCCTGAACTTGTCAAATGCATATACCACAACCAGCAATTCCTGCTCAGTCACTGTATAATTCTTTTGAGCATCACTGAGGGTCTTGTTGGCGTAGTAGCTGGGGTGGAAGATCTTGATGCGCTTTTGTCTAAGCACAACACCAACAACAATCCTACTTGCACCACACATCACCTCAAACAGGGCAGTCCAGTTAGGTGCCACCACCATGGGTGTGGAAATCAACTTTTGCTTCAGGGTTTCAAAGGCATGCCTACAGTTATCATCAAAATGAAACTTTGTATCCTTCTACAATTGCTTGCACAACGGATGTGCAATCTTGGAGAAATCTTTTATAAATTGGTGGTAGAAACCTGTATGCCCAAGGAAACTTTGAACCTCCTTCACAGATATGGGAGGTGGTAATTTCTCAATCACCTCGATCTTCACCTTATCCACTTCTATGCCTTTCTCAGAAATTGATGGCCAAGAACTATCCCCTCTTTGGCCATGACAACATTTCTCCCCATTTAGCACCAAGTGAACCTCCTCACAACGCTGTAGTGCTCTGCTTAGATTCAACAGACATGTATCGAAGGAATCACCCACTATAGAGAAGTCATCCATAAATACCTCGAGGTGTTTTCAACCATGTCAGAGAAGATTGATATCATACAGCGCTGGAAAGTGGCTGGGGCATTGTACATCCCGAAGGGCATCCTTCTGAAGGAAAAAGTCCTATATGGGCAAGTGAAAGTGGTCTTCTCCTGATCCTCCAGGGCTATGGATATCTGATTGTAGCTCGAGTACCTATCTAATAAGCAGTACCACCCTACCAACCTGTCTAACATCTGGTCCATGAAGGGCATGGGGAAATGCTTCCTATAGTCCATGTACACTCGCCACCCAGTCATAGGTCTCAAAGGGATCAATTTATTTTTGTCATTAGCTCCCACTATCATGCCCCCTTTTTTCGGGATGCATTTGCTATCCGAAATGGGGAATATCACCCCAGCATCCAGCCACTTGATGATCTTCTTCTTCACCACCTCCTGCATCAGTGGCTTTAGCCTGTATTGGTGCTCAATACTGGGCACAACGTTATCCTCCAATTTGATTTTGTGCGTGCATATCCCTAGAGGAATCCCTATAATATCTATAATGATCCAACCAATAACTCACTTGAACTTTTGGAGGACCCCCAACAATGCCTCCACCTGGTTTTACTGGAGATCTGCAGCCACAATCATAGGGAAAGTGTTGTCCTGGCCCAAAAATACATACCTTAAGTGTTGGGGAAGCTCCTTGAGCTCCACAATTGGAGGCTCCTCAATGGAAGGTTTAGCTGGCGGTGTAGATCTGTTCTACAGGTCTAAGTCCAACATTCCGGGGACAAACGGCCTGGTTCCCTTCCTTGCAATGCATTCATGGTGTCTTAATAGCCATTGATGTCATCCTCTGGGAAGTTCATCAATAACATCGCTAGTATGTCTACACTAATTGTTTCCTCAAGTGGGATATTAGAAAGGAAGTCTTCTTCCATATCTAAGATAGACATCATAGTCACCTCTTTAGGTCTCTTCATTGCATCACATACACTGAATTTCACCTCTTCAGTGTTTAGTCTGAAAGTCAGCTCCCCTCGCTCTACATCTAACAATGCCCCGCCAATAACCAAAAATAGTCTTCGAAGGATGATGAGAACCTCAAAATCCACTTGGCAGTCCAGAATGACAAAGTTCGCAGGAAAAATGAACCTACCCATATGGACCAGCACATCAAAAAAAATTTCCACGAGCCGCTTCATTGATCTATCTGCTATGAGTAGCCACATTGGAGTGGGCGTGGTGGCTCCTAAGCCCAATTGCTTGTAAACTGTCAGTGGCATCAAGTTGATGCTGGCACCCAGACCATAGAGAGTTCTTGCAAAGTCAAATTGCTCTAATGGTACAGGTGATAGTGAAGGCTCCTGGATCTTCCCTATTTTCCACAAGAGATCTTGTGTAGTGGCACTATAGTGGTGGAGATTGTTTGCCAGCTTGATTGTGGATGTCCTCTTCTTAGTCACTAAGTCTTTCATGAACTTAGTGTAGCCTGACATCTGCTCAAGTTCCTCTACTAGAGGTATGTTCACTGATATCTCTTTTAACATGGACAAGAACTTCTGAAACTTGCCATCATCAACCTTCTTCTGCAACCTCTGTGGGAATGGTGGCAGGCAGAGGTCGAGTCACTACTGGTGTCACCTCAGGCTCTTTAGAAACCTCAGGCTCTGCTGGTGTCACCTTAGCTTCTTCCCTCAAATCATCAACATGCACCTGTACGGGGTTAGGCATCTTGGTTTTAGCTTCATCCATACCTATATTACTGGGCACAACAGGGTCAGAAAGTACTTTACCACTCCTCATGGTTACTTCCATGCAATAACCATCATTTTTCGGGTTTTGAATAGTGTCACTAGGAAGTGACCCAACTTTTCTCTGATTTATTGATTCTAACAATTGCCCCATCTACTGCTCTAGTTGCTTTATCGAGGTGGAATAGAATATGACCAACTGTCGAACATTGTACATCTTTCCTTTTATATCTCGCATCGCTACCTCGGTTGACTCAACTTTGTCAAGCACCTTTGCCATCATCTCTTCTAATTTTGAGTTTCTACCACTATCATTATGACGCTCACAGTTCCTATAGCCATCTCTATTCTGCCAGTTTCATTGATTGTTTTGATCACGACTATAGTTCTGACCTTGATTACCGGCGCTGAATAGCCGGTAACCCCTTGGCTACCTAAGAAGTTTGCCTTGTCATCATAATTATAACCTTGATCATTGTACATGGGCATTGTGTCTACAACTTTTACCTTTTTTGCACCTTCGTCTAAGAATCGCTTTGCTAGCAAATCTACTTGGGTCTTCATGTGGACCATATCTTGATCCCGTTCCTCCTCCTTCGTCATTGTTCTACAGTCATCTCAAAGATGAGCCTCGAACAGTCTCCATCTCTAATGTACCATGCCCTGTTGTTTTTGGCTACCTGATCTAAGATCACCACTATGTCTAGGAAAGTCTTAGACATATATGATCCTTCACAAGCAGCATCAATGATAGGCTTTGTCACAAAGTTGTAGGGCCTGTAGAAGATTGCCTTCAAGTGCTCATCTATGAGGAGATGATTGGGTCACTACTTGAGCTTCTGCCTGAATCTCTCCCAAGTCTCATGTAGTGCTTCATTCGGTAGTTGCTTGTGAGACCCAATATCATTTGTGATTGTCATCTGTCTTCGTGCAGGGAAGAACCTCTCCAAGAATGCCTCCTTTAGATCTTCCCAAGTGCGGATGGAATCATGTGGAAGCTTGTTCAACCACTTAGTCGCCACATCAGAAAGAGATAATGGGAATAATCACAACTTAAATGCCTATTGACTGACCCCTGGAATCTCAGACGATTGGCGTGTCACCAGAAAGTTTAGGACATGCTGATTTGCATCCTCAATTATTGCTCTGTTGAACAATCCTTTCAACTATGGCATCTGCACCGTAGTGCTAGTGATAGTAAACTTAACACCTGTGGGCAGTGGGTGTAGGACAATTGCCCCAGTGGTCCCAGCACCCTCATCATTATCATTCACTGCTTGGGGCGGTTGAGGCACTTGGAGTCTCACACCGGCCAGCGACACCTGTCTAAGTGGTGCTACCAAATGGTACCTCATTGCCAGCATTGTCATTGTCACCCAGACTGTCATTTCCCCCACCTGTAGGGTCCACGCCCAACTCTCTCTGTCTAGCTGTTTTGCATTCTTTGGCATTCATTTTGCGGATTGATTTAGTAAGCTTGGGATCGTAGAGAACAAGTGTTTCAGCCTTGCTTCGGGTATTTGCCATGTACTGCTAGCTGCCTACCAAGAAACAAAAACAAGAAACAAAAGTAAAATTAGGAACTAGTATTACAAACTAAAAATTGCAACTAATAGACTATTACTTCTCCATATTCCCCGGCAACGGCGCCAAAATTTGATAAGCCCAAATTCACACTCCAAAAGGAATAGTAAAGCGGTCATTGATCAAATGTAGAACTCAACCAGAGTTGAAGTCAATCTCACAGGGAATGCATGAGAATAAATCTATTAGCACCATTTTCAGATATAATATCTATTCTCGAAATAAAAGTGCATAAAGTAAATGGGGCGATTTTGGTTTTTATAAACTATCTTACTAAAATGAAGTAACAAATGAGTGCAAAGATAACTGGATTTTAGACAATTAATGCGAAGCTAGGATTGTGTTCCCCATGACATCTAATGCAATAGCCAAATCTAGTGGTAAACTCGTTCATGATTATGCATACAAGATCTAACAAGTTATGTAACATCTAATTCACCTCTCAGTCCTTCTTAGATGCATATCATTCATCAGCTTTCAGTCTCAGAACATATACTTACTAACCCTTGTTGTCAATACCAAAATACTCTCACCTTTTGTATTAAGTACTTGGACTAGTTTAAAAATCCCGAATTTCCATCGTAGAACTCTTTTCCAACCAAAATATCCCTTTTCTGGCATGCAATGAATAAAGGCTCACCCTAATGTGTCAACTCATCAAGGAAGAAATTATAATGAAGATTACTACGATATATACGCTAATCAATCCCACGATTTACCCCATATTCATCTATCTTATCGATTTATCATGCTTCCCACAACCCTAGTTGTTGGTTTAGCCTAGCATGTTCACGAAAGATAACCCACAATAATAAATAGAATTCATCATGAAGAACTTACTATTGAAGAATTAGAGAATCCATGGATCACAGATATTGAATAAGATAATAGAAATCCATAAGATTCAATGGAATTACAAGCAAAATAGTGCTTTCTTGAGTTTTCTATCTCCAACCGTTCAGGACGTAAAAACGAAATAAAAATACTATTTATATACAAAGAAAATCTAATCCGATTTAAAAAGGGGAAATTGACTTTGGCATGGGCATGTGCCACTACACAGCCCGTGAGAAGTTGGACGGACCATTTATCGGTCCGTGTGATCACACTTGGCCTTCAAACATCTTCCACCTCCGTTGCCGCTCCACGTGCCAGTACACGACCCATGTATGAGTCAACGGTTCGTTTAACGGACTGTCTACCATGCCTTAACATTTTTTTGCTCAAGCCTTTCACACGCCTCCAAGTCACGGACCATGGTTGGTCACATGGCCCATGAAGAGATTTGTCTGGCCTCACTTATGCATTTTTCTTGCTTTTCTATAGTGATAGACATCCACGTCACTTTGACGAGCTAACACACGACCCGTCTCCCTTCCCACGACACGTGAGGTGTGCTGTGGGACATGCCTTCAGCTCCTCGTGCCATCAACCACCAAGTGTGAGGCCACGATGGGCCTTATAGTCTGTGTGGAAGTACATGAGCTGTGTAGATCCCCGTGTGCCCACACTTAGTTCCATTTTTTGCTCCTCTTTGCGCTTTTTTTCATCCCTTTTTCTATGGTACATCTATTTCTCCATGCCTTAGTTATTTTTCCTGAAAAATCATAAAAACAAATATCAAAATAACAAATTTACTTGAGAACGCATAAAAATCCTTTGTGTAAAGCGTTATAAGAGTCGTATTTCTACGACTCATCAATCCACTACAACAAATATAATATATACCTACGAAATTATTAGCTATGACATGAAATTCGCCACTAATATTCATTTTTAATGACAAAAATTACATTTCGTGCCTAAATATATGAGACACCTACTTTTAGCGATGAAATATGTAAGTTTGTAGCAAAGTTTTGTCCATTAAAGTTTCCCATCAAAAAAATAAATGGGCCCCTTTTTTTTAGTACAATTAGCTACGCACTTAAAATTATCAATAACGAATTATTTTATCACGAATGATAATTTAATTTGTGACAAATTATTTTATCTTAAAATTAATTAATTTAAACACGAAAAACTTTCGTCTCAAAAAATATGTTATTATAATAGTGGCAAATTGAAGTTTGAAGTTAAATATTATAAGCTTTTTATTTTTTGGTTAATTAAGCGAGCATGTAGCCCACAATGTTATAAGCCTTAGCTATGAAATTTAAGATTTAACTGTGACATAAATTTTCGTCTCTAAAAATATAAAGAATTAGTTACAATCATTTTATTGTCTCAAATCAACTTGTGATATAGTGACAATAATGATTTGTCACAAAATATGCAAGGTATTAATATTGCCGATTTAAAATTTGTAGTTGAATAATTTAATTATTTACCGCAAAAAAAATCTTAGATAAAAAATTTTCTTTAGCAAGGATTCCTAATGATTATTAATGAAAAATGACCAAAAAGAATAATACAAGTGTCTTGTATATAAGAATCGACAGAAATCATTATTTAATTAGCGAGGAAAAAAGTTTTGAAATCAAGAAATTGGATCTATTTTATAAAAATGACAAAATCGAAGTCATAAATTTTCTTAAATTATACAATTATAAAATGCACCATTTGAAAATGCAATCAAAGTTACTATCATTGTAAGATATTATTCAGGGATAATTACACTCACAAGCCATTGAGAAAAATTATATACATAAAAAGTATCCCACTATTTTTTTATTACATAAAATGGCCACTTTTGGCACTCTTGGGCTTATTATTATTATTATTATTATTATTAGTAGTAGTAGTAGTAGTAGTAGTAGTACAACAAAAGACGACCATCGAAATAAAGGGACTGCGACGAAGCCAAAGTTATCAGTGCTCACCCAAAAATAGTCTCCTGCACTCCCTGATCCCCTGAACTCAGTGCCCTCGACTAGCATCTGTACCTGCATTGTGAAAAGATGCAGAAGTAGGGATGAATACCAGAAAAGGCACCTAGTAGGCATCATTGGTCGACCGAGTGATATAGTAAACTTAAATAAAGTCCAAATATATAGGAAACTACAACTGTGTAGCAAAACGAACTCAGATCAAGGCATAAGCATGTCTGGGAACCCTCAAACCATTACTGAACCAATCAAAGTAAAGAATAATGATCACCTGAACCAATCTAGCACTCAACATCGATGTCAACTGACGAAGATTACATAGGCCAATACCACAACAGCTCCCAACTAAAATATAGAGTTATGCACGGGTGCAAGGCCCTAGTATCTATGCTTGTACGCCAAATGGGCCCTTATAAGCCCAGAACATACACCCGCGCACAATAATCATATCGATAGATAACCATAGAATACCATAGAACCATCATAGGACCCAACTCTCCACATCATAAGAGCAAGGGTCAGTTGTACGTGGGTGCAAGCCCCTAGTGTTTAAGCCTGAATGCCCCCTGAGCCCCCATAAGTCAAGAAGGTACACCCACACACAATTAGGGTGTGAATAGGTGTGTAGATCCACAGGTAAATAATCACATAAACCTGGGTCCTCGACCCTGTGCTGGCACATGGCACCTGATCGAAAATATCATGTCAGAGTGTGACACCTAATCCAATAATATCGTGTTAGAATATGACACCCGATTCAATAATATCGTGTCGGAACATGACACTTGATCCAATATATACATGCAAAATGATGGGACATATCCCCCACGGGAGAAAGAATCCCCCTCGCATAACAAGTGTGTCTGAACTCAGAATACCAATCACGGGGCCTCGCCCCAAAAGTGTAGTCAACGGGGCCCCAGGCCCAAAGTAACAATAATTACTCAGACCCTTTTAGAATCGACACCCCGCTCTCAGACACTCGAACATGATCACTGAAGACTAGTACCACGAGGAGCATCCCCCCCAAATCCCTGCTGAGTTGAGGTTAGATTCCCTCGAGTTCTAATAGTGGGTGTGGAACCTGTAGGCATTGGGGTTGTGGGAGCCTAGAAAATGGACTTCGCGATCAATACTTGATTTTCTGGTTGCTGATGTCATACTCTGGTTGGATGGTTCGAGCCTATAGTGCAGGGATCTATGGTATATACTTGTTACGAGATGCCTTATCCAAGGTGTGGAGTGTTTGAGATAGTGTTGTATTGAGGATAGCTCGAAGTTGGCACCAGAGGTTATGTCGGCTATGGATGCCGATTTGCACAATTTGAGATTCGGGATAGAGCGACTCTGAGGGTGTCACCCATGAGAGAAGTCATGTGGATCGGAAGGTGAGATAAGCTTGGCCCCGATATGTCAGCCCTATTGAGGTTTCAGAATGGGTTGGACCGATTGTATCTAAGTTGGCCCTACCTCTATCTTGTTTTGCTATATATCTTGATCTCTGCGTAGCAATGGCCTGTCGGTGTGGTTTAGTTAAGTAATATCTATATAGTATGATGTCTTTCAGTTAAATGATTTTCTAATATTACTAAGGGAGGTTGTGATAGAGGTAAGACTGAGCATCGATGCCCTTTGGATATCCATATCGATTATTGCCCTATTGGTTTGCCTTATTGGATTTTTTGATGTTGATTAGTGTGTGTACCTGGTGGGATTTTGAGTAGTTGTCACCAATGTTATGATTATACCTTGTTAGTGGTTGAATGTAAACTAAACCAAGTGATTTATAGATATGATTGTTTTGATGCTTACCTATTGGACTGGGTAGTCTGATACTGGTGTACATTCTGTTTGAGAGACAGACTGTCATTTATACCCTCGGAGACACCTTGTGCCTACATGGCTTTGATTCTGTGGCAATATATTGTTGGTATTCGGTTCTCTTGATCTTTGGGTTATTGGACTTTGGAGTAAATAGTGTGTCTTAAGGCTTAGTTGGGTTGTCTATTGTTGGATGGGACATTAAAGCATAATTAGTTGAGCTACCGGTCACTCTGCCCTGGTGACTTGTTGTAATTGTTGGCTGGTAGGAATTGTGTTATTTGAATTACTGGTAATGTTTGTTAGTGGTGACGTTGATCATTTTGTTGGGTTTATTTGTACTTGAGTTATGGTTTTATATTGTGAGTTGCATTTCTTCGCTTATTGCCTACTTAAGTATGACTTCTAAGCTTCTCTTATCCTGGGTTAGGTATTAAGGTAGTGGAAGGTCTCTTTTATTAGTGGGTGATCAGGTGTATTGACGCTTCAAGATAGTGATGTGGTGATTGAGATTTCTATAGTTGAGCCATTTTCAACAGTTGTGAGTTATCATGTATGTCTTTTGGTGATTGGCCGGATTGCCTCCAAATAGGGACGTTGTATTGCTACAAGGAATAGACTACTGTTAATTGAGACCAGATAGAGGATATCTTGAAAAAAATTACATTCAAACTCGGGATGCCTATTACAAGATTCTGGTTATATTATTGGGTTAATTAATGTCTCTGTGGTGTGTACAAATATGATGACTTGTGTGTACTGACTATATTATTATGGTGGACCCATTGAGGCCCCTACTTGCTGGGGCTCGATTTATTAAGTATGATATTGCTGTGGTTGAGCTGTTAGATGTTGAACCAACTGGATCTTAGGTAGTCAGACGATATATGTCAGGCTAGATTAGGGAGGTTAGCTATGAGCTATATAATATTGATTTGTTATAACTTTGATTAATTGATTTTGGGGTTGGCAAATATGTGATTAGTATTGTTTTATCTTCCTTGCTTGTGGTACTTCGCTTGTGACTGAATGATAATATTTCATTTGGCACTGTGATAGAAGATGTAATATATACCTGCATATTAAGGAATGTATAAGGAGTTTGCCGGTGTTTATTGTACTGTGTATTTGGTATGGTTCTAAAAATATATGACGGTTTTGAGGGTACAGGTGATGGTATGTGGATCATCTGTTGTGTTATGGATATTTATCGTTATTTGAAGCTACTAACGATTGTTACGTCAATAATCTCTTATATTGGGATGATGGACTGAATATTCATCACACTTATGATTACTATTATTACTATTGACTGGCTGAACAACAAGAGAAAAGGGTATAGGCCCTTGCGGTGGAATATAATTACATTAACTATTGCATATAACTGTGTTAGTATCAGTGAGATGGGAAACCACTTGGGGTTAAGTTGTAAGGATTGATTACTTAAGAGGACGGGGAAGCAAGGTAAGTTCTATATTTGTGGAATATGACTACAGTTGGGGATAATTGTGATTGGTTGGATGTCAGTTAGTGTACCTAGATCTAGACACTCGGATGTGATCACCGGAGGCTTGAACAACAATGTGTGTCATCTAGGCCTCAAAGCATAACATCAGAAAAATCTCCCCCTCTCTCTAACCAGATTTGAATCTCCTAATCATATCATCTCTCCCAAGTCATAATAACCAACTCATTCCTAAGGTATGCAAGGAACTTAGAGCAGCAGCTAACCTCAGTAGAACAGTGCGTAGATGTCAATAGTCAAAATAGAATCGAGCACAGCAGGCAACTATGCTATAATCTAGCCCACCTCGAGTAATAGGAGTAAAAATACTATAATAATAGGGGTATCATAGGTGCCCCTGACCGATAGGCCCAACAGAATCATAGTATGCTTGTAATCAAGTCATGGCATGACATAGAATCAATTCACAGTCTTCCAGTCTATATATCTCTGTAGCTCAGGCAATACACACTCATACAAGTGCAAGTCAAGTGGGTACGCATGCCTTCTGTAGGCACTAACTCATATACGGCCCTTACCAGTCCCCTTTCTGTGTTAAGCGACTCACATGGCAGCATCGATATAACCTAAGCTAAGGCCCAAGAGGCTAGATAATCAGAAGGATATCACCTACCCAAAATTGTATCACAGTCCAACTGCTATCCAGAACATCGCTAAGGCAACCAGATATAGATACTAGATATAGCGCACAACGTAGCTTGTAATCACGGGTCAACCTCAATAACTAGTTGTCACGCCCAAAGTCCCATTTGGGCGGACTGGCACCCATTGCCGATAAGGCTCGGGAGAACCAACCTGTATCTATGTGCTTTCTATACATATTATGAGGGGTTTCTATGCTTGACATGCCTTTAAGAAAATAAACAGTGATAACAAGCCAAAAGGAAATGCATATGGCTAGGCCGTTGGGGCCACGGTGTTTAAAGTACGAGATAGGACCACACTTTAATTTACATAATCTACAAAGCCTCTAGATAAGGAAAAGTGACTGATAAGGGTTGGGACAGGCCCTGCCTCAGCTAACTGTACAATACAAAAATATAAGCTTTAGACAAAAAGCTCCGAAGCAACCTGGAGCTTGGTAATAGCAGCTATATATCTTGTACTCCTACTGGGGATATCTACTAGCACCTGTACCTGCAGTATAAAATGCAGGTGGTAAGGGACGTCAGTACGACATAATGTACTGAATATGTAAGGTAGGATATACTGTATGTGAAGTAATAACTCAAACGAGACCATGCACTGGTGAAAGATTAGAGACCACCTTTGGTTATACTTTGGAATCATTTACTTTATGTTCTTTATATTACTTTATCTTTACTGTATAATCTGTGCACAACTGTAATACAAATGACCAACTGACCAGTGGTAAAACTGTATAGGGATTATCCTTGGCTAGGTTCTTCATTAACCCCTCGAGCTACTACCCATGATAGGATCGTCCCTGGCTAGGTGATTCTTCCACCCCTCGAGCTACCACCTATCAATAAACCATATACTTTACCTTTTGTCACGACCCAACCCAGGGACCGTGATTAGTGCCGATTAGGCACCCAGACAAACACTAAACTGGATTTCCAACTATAATAGCTAAGGAAT
>JAABOM020117752.1:0-63619 GCA_011800125.2 Solanum clarkiae | reverse complement strand
CGGCAGAAATTGGTGAACTAACTTTGGGATCTTCGTGGTTTAAGACTAGCTCAAGTGCCTAATCGGCACGAGTCCCGACCCTCGGGGTGGGGTCGTGACAATGTCATATTTCACTTGTATAGTATTAGTGGTATAGTATAAGGTGTGGGGTGTTACAGTATGGTTACAACAAGAATAAAATCACATAATGCCTATGATTTGGCTCAAGAAACCCAATGGGTGTTTACAACACTATGCAATAATTTGAATTAGCTACTCCTATACATGTATTCATGAATTGAATTATGATTCGGCTTTTTAGCCTAAGTATTGATGAGTATCAAATATGTTGTCTTTTAAGACGAACTATGCATGATGATGATTTGAAAAGACTTATGCTCATTTTTCAAACATGTATATGTATATATATTCCCATGGGACGTGACTTAGCACCAAATAAGATTTGTTGAGGGGAACTACATCCAATGGTCCTTATAATAGTTCCTTTTTTCATAATTATGTGCTAGCATAGGTTCAAATTTATGCCCCTTTTAGAGATGATTATAATGCAATGAAGCCACTGCATTGACAAGCATTCAGGAAGTAAGGTGTGGTGTGGCTACCTTTGGCAGGTGATCTACTTTAATCCTTATATGAAGTCTTAAATTGGGAGATTCATGTTATAGCTCGCATGGCCTTAGATGTAGCTTATAGTCACATACTCGTATGTTCAAGTATTATGACATTCATGTATCATGGATTTAAGATATATTGCTATGATAGTCATTCTTATATACTTCATTCTACGTATCTGTGTCCTTTCCATCTAATCTTGAAATGCAGCAGATAATTTCACATGCTTGCATGCATGCATAGTTAGTACATTCAAACACTACTGAAAAAACAATGAATAGCGACTTAAAAGTACCGATCTCTGATGGAAATTGGGAATTTCTTACTTCCGAAGGTCGATATTATTAAAAACAAATTTAAAAAAACATAAGAACATCGACTTCAGGAAGTCAATTTTTAGTGGAAAGATGTCGGTGTGTTTAAACTTTATATAATTAAATTAATTTTGATTAAAATATGTCGATTGTGACCATTGTCAATATGTTTCTTCTTATTTGATTGTTTTTAGTAATATTGGCCTTTAATGGTCGATAATATATTAGCAAATGAAGAATAAAAATTTATTTTATGTAAATTAAAAATACAAAAAATTAACAAAATCATAGGTTTTATTAAAGTTAAATAAATAATCCCCTAAAAGTTGGTTTAATATAAAATTAAAAAATTATTAATGTAAAATACCGACCTCCCAATGTCGGCTTTAACATGATCAATTTTATTTATATTTTAATTTAACGTTATACCTACTTCTGGTGGTTGGTATATTTCGTGTTATCAAATTATTTTTAATAAAATTGACAATTAGAGGTCAATTTTTATAAAAATTATTTCTATCACTCATTTTTTTCTACTTTGTATAGCATTAAATTTTACTCCTACAATCTTGTGAAGGTGCAACATCTTTTTATAATTTTATGAAAAATTTAGGATTTGCAAAATAGTCAATATAATACAAATTATTCATATTCAAATTAAATATAAAATAACGTTGAAATTAATTAGGAAATAACTAACTAACTATATATGTGTGTGTGGCGCGTGTGTATATATATATATATTAGTGTGTATTGTGTGTATCAACTATATAAAAGTTTGTGTGTCTTGAACTTAAATGAATCTCTCGTGTAGTACTATCATAGGGAAAAGGCAAATGTTACTATATATGAAATACGTTAATTAGGAGGTTATATATACTCATCAAGTATGTAACAAACAAAGTCCTATATATTAATAGTTTGAGCATGAAATGCATTATTAATTAAAATATTTAATTGATTGATAAATTTAAATTTGTATTTAATATTTTACAAAATCGACCTCGATGTGATGCTCATAGAAATGTCATAAAGTACCAATTAAAATTTATATATATGACTACTTATTCATCTAACATTGATTATCTTATCCTATTAAATGGTATATATATATTAAAAATAATCTTGCCTAGGTCGCTAAATGAAATTGAAGTATGAAATATATTGATATAAGTAGGTTGTAATAAATATAAAATACTATTGCTATACTCGTTAGCAAATCAAATCTAACAGATAAAATTAAGTTCTAGAAATATCAACCTTCGCATATATGATTTATCCATTTACAATAATTTGTTGAAATAATATATGTATATTTAAATAATATATAAAATGTTCTTCAAAATTTGACCTCGCTTGATTGATGAATTTAAAATTAATATTTATTTTTCAGAATATTGATATTTCAAGGTTGGTATTCATTACATAATTTATTTTAATTAATAAAATTTAACCACAAGGGATCAATATATTTTCATTACTATTTTGATTAAATAATATTGATTTCTTGAAATTGGAAATTATTAAATATATATTTTAATATTGATCAACAAAATCGATATTAAGAGCTTGATATTATAAAGTCTACCATATATATTAACCCGTTTTAAAAAGAATATTGACTTCTAAAGATTGGTATCTTTTTAAAAAATAAAAAAATATACTTTTAGAGATCGGTAAAATTTTAGATGAGTTTTTTAAAAAAATAAAAAATAAAATGGGTCTTTTTTGACAAATATACTTCCCCATTTCTCTTTAAAAAACCCTAAGTCTTACTTCCTCACTCCTCACTTAAATCAACATTAGTTGTTCTCTCGTTGAAGCTATGGCGTGACGTTCTTCGTCGTTCCTCATTAGAGTTGTGGTGGCATCGGACCAGCGAATCTTCTCCACCAAATTGCCCTGCATTAGCATTGAGGTATGATTTTTGATTAGTTTCTCTCACATTTCTTTTCTCCATCACTTGCATCAGCGTCTTCAGCATTTTGGGACAATATTGAGATAAAGAGGGCAAGACTCATCTTGGAGTTGGATTTTTGAAATGCTTACTGAAACTGATTGTAATTTTATGTTGTTCTTTACTGTCAAGGTTAATGGACGATGCAAAATCTTTATTTTAAATATTTTTGAGTCGCTAAGAAAAGGAGACATCATCTTTGTTTTCTTGTATGCTGGTGTTATTGGTGTTTCGAATTGATTGATTCAAGAGATGTTTCCAGTTGTTGAAGTTCATCTGATTAATTTCTCCCTCAATTTACTTCGTCCTTTAGATAGAACCTTGGAGATTTTATTCATCATCTCATAGTGGCTCATTGTAGATTTCTTGAATAATTTTAAACATTTATGAAATCATTCCTTTTGTCAATCATGTTGTTCTTTGACAACAAAACTAATAAATGTAGAGATCTCAAAAGCATTCTTACCTCAGTTTTCCAATGTTAGAGTAGTTTAACCTTGATATGTTAAGTGCATTCATAGAGATGATATACTTTGTGCATATGGTTCTTTTCTTACGCTTCTCAGAAAGAAGAAATTGTCAATTTCTACAAGCAAGGCTTATAGAAAAGAGAAACCTATACACACTTATATGTGATTTTCTTATTTTTAGTGTTCTACACTCCTCCCTTTAGTTGCTCTTCTTAAACCATAAGACTTCTTCCTCTTTTATTGACTTAAAATAGTTCTACAAAATAAAAGTGTTGTTAACTTTCAAGCCTCCTTCCTCTCTTTCAAATGAAAAAACTCACCCTTAAGACAAAAAGCTTGAGCTTCCACTGTCAACTTTACCTAAAGAATCAAAGAAAGATTCAATGTTTGATGAAAGAGAGGAGTTGATGGTTTCACCATGTGGAATCCTGCATCTAAAAAAAGCCTATTTCTTGAATCCCATTATTTTTCCTATTAAAGGTCCAACTTTGAAGCTTCTGTCATTTCATTTCCCATCCGATTCTGATTGTCCATTGGATGTCACCTTCCACGAATATAACAGATGGAGGGATCAACTAAAAAATGTAGTACGTGGGTTGAAAGGATGGAACATGTCCATCACCATGTATGGAAAGTTGGTAGAATTTATGAAGCAGTAATGAGTTCAGTTTATAGAGTCCACACATGTAAAAATTTGATTTTTGGGTTGGTAGAAAGTTTGTGTGTTGAGATTAACACTTTTTCTCTATGGGGTGAAACTAATATAAATATTGAAGATATGATGCTTTTGGGAGGGTATTCTATTTTGGGTGACCTTTTTTTGTCCCCCCCCTTCAATCCCCTCAGTAGGTAGTAATTCAAGAAAATCTTGAAAAATCATGAAAATAATTGATTGGAAAGAAGGATAATAATCATACTAGGTGGTTGAATTATTTCATGAATAGTGGTAGCGATTATGAACGTGAAGCTTGTCTTTCTCATTGGTTGTAAAAAATTTTCTTTCCAGCAGGCACCTATTTTCGTACTACAGTAAATTTGGCAAGAGGTGTGCGACTATCACTTGACCCTTTTGTTCTTGCTAGCATATATAGGTATTTGGGCTTGTTGAAACAAGATATGATAATAACTTTATCAACTAGGAATAGAGACAGAGTTGATATTCTAAAATTATGGTCGCCAATGTTCTTTCTTCAATTTTGCGCTTGGGAGAGGCTGGTGTCTCTGTGGCCACAGCTAGTTAAGAATTACAATATTGACTGCAAAGAATTACAATATGAGCTAGTTGTGGCTGCAAAGACACCATCCTCTCACAAGCCCGAACCTAAAGAAAAAAATTGGCAACCACAATGTCAGAATATCAACTCTATCTCCATTCCTAGTTGAAGAAGCCATAATCATCACTTGTTTCGACAAGTCCAAATCCATATTTATGCTAGGAAGAACAGAAGGGTCAAGTGCTAGTCGCACACCTCTTGCCAAATTGACTGCAGTAGAAAAAATAGGTGCCTGCACTTTACCAGGAAAAACAAATTTTAAAATCCAAGGTGAAATAAAAGCTTCATGTTCATAAGCGCTACCACTGTTCATGAAATGATTCAACCACCTAGTATGATTATTATCCATCCTTCCAATCAATTTTTTTGTGATTTTTCCAAATTTTCTTGAATCACTACCAACTCATGGGATTGAAAGGGGGAGAATATAAGGTCACCGAAAATAGAAAACTCTCCCAAAAGCATCATATCTTCAAGAGCAACAGTTACTTCACCCCATGGAAAAACAAAAGTCGAAGTCTCACAATACCACGTTCAACCAACCAAAAAATTTTTTTTATCTGTGTGGACTCTGTAAACTGAACTCATGACTGCATCATAAATTCCAGCAGCTTTCCATACATGGTGATGGACACACTCCATCCTTTAAACACATTTCCTCCATTTTTTTGACAACAAAGCTAATAAATGTAGAGATCTCAGAAGCATACTTACCTCAGTTTTCTAATGTTAGAGTAGTTTAACCTTGATATGTTAAGTTCATTCATGGAGATGATATACTCGGTGTACATGATTCTTTTATTATGCTTTGCAGAAAGAAGAAATTGTCAATTTCTACAAGCAAGGCTTATAGAAATGAGAAACCTATACACACTTATGTCTGATTTTCTTATTTTCAGTGTTCTACACTCCTCCCTTTAGTTGTTCTTCTTAAACCATAAGCCTTCTTCCACCTTTATTGACTTAAAATAGTTGTACAAAATAAAAGTGTTGTTAACTCTCAAGCCTCCTTCCTCAATATCGAATGACAAAACTCACCCGTAAGACAAAAAACTTGAGCTACCACCGTCAACTTTACCTCAAGAATCAAAGAAAGATTCAATGTTTGATGAAAGAGAGGAGTTGATGGTTTCACCATGTGGAATCCTGCATCTAAGAAAAGCCTGTTTCTTGAATCCCATTATTTTTCCTGTTAAAGGTCTAACTTTGAAGCTTCGGTCAATTCCTTTCCCATCCGAATCTGATTATCCATTGGATGTCACCTTCCACGGATATAACAGATAGAGGGATCAACTAAAAAATGTAGTACGTGGGTTGAAAGGATGGAATGTGTCCATCACCATGTATAAAAAGTTGATAGAATTTATGAAGCAGTAATGAGTTCAGTTGATAGAGTCCACACATATAAAAATTTGATTTTTTGGTTGGTAGAAAGTTGGTGTTGTGAGATTAACACTTTTGGTTTTCCATGGGGTGAAAATACTATAAATTTTGAAGATATGCTGCTTTTGGGAGGGTATTCTATTTTGGGTGACCTTTTTTTGTCCCCTCTTCAATCCCCTCAGTTGGTAGTAATTCAAGAAAATCTTGAAAAATCATGAAAAGAATTGATTGGAAAGAAGGATAATAATCATACAAGGTGGTTAAGTCATTTCATAATTACTGGTAGCGATTATGAACATGAAGCTTGTATTTCTCATTGGTTGTAAAAATTTATGTTTCCCGCAGGCACCTATTTTTGTATTGCAGTCAATTTGGCAAGAGGTGTGCGACTAGCACTTGACCCTTATGTTCTTGCTAGCACATATAGGGATTTGGGCTTGTTGAAACAAGATATGATAATAGCTTCATCAATTAGGAATGGAGACAGAGTTGATATTCTAAGATTGTGGTCGCGATGTTCTTTATTCAGTTTTGCGCTCAGGAGAGGCTGGTTTCTCTGTGGCCACAGCTAGTTTAGAATTACAATATTGACTGCAAAGAATTACAATATGAGCTAGTTGTGGCAATAAAGACACCATCCTCTCACAAGTTTGAACCTAAAGAAAAAAAATTGGCAACCACAATTTTAGAATATCAACTCTGTCTCCATTCCTAGTTGATGAAGCCACTATCATCACTTATTTCAACAAGCTCAAATCCATAAGTATGCTAAGAAGAACCAAAGGGTCAAGTGCTAGTTGCACACCTCTTGCCAAATTGACTGCAGTAGAGAAAACAGGTGCCTCTACTTTACCTGAAAAACAAATTTTAACAACCAAGGTGAAAGAAAAGCTTCATGTTCATAAGCGCTACCGCTGTTCATGAAATGATTCAACCACCTAGTATGATTATTATCATTCTTTCCAATCAATTCTTTTTTTGATTTTTCCAGATTTTCTCGAATCACTACTAACTCATGGGATTGAAAGGGAGAAAAAATAAGGTCACCTAAAATAGAAAACTCTCCCCAAAGCATCATATCTTCAAAAGAAACAGTTGCTTCACCCCATGGAAAAATAAAAGACGTAGTCTCACAACACCACCTTCTACTAACCAAAATTTTTTTTATCTGTGTGGACTCTATAAACTGAACTCATGACTGCATTGTGATTTCCAGCAGCTTTCTATACATAGTGATGGACACACTCCATCCTTTCAACATATGTCCTTTATTTTTTTGGTTGATCCCTCCATCTGTTACATCCATGGAAAGTGGCATCCAATGAAAAATCGGATTTAGATGGGAATTGAATTGATGAAAGCTTTAACATTGGAGCTTCAACGGCAGAAATGATGGTATTCAATCAATGAGCTTTTCTTAGATGCGGGATTCCACATGCTGGTGAAATCAACAACTCCTCTCCTTCTTAAAATATTGAATCTTTCATTGATTCTTTATAAGGACCCGAACTTTGTATGAACTCAATGGATCTTTATAATTTAATCTTGAAAAGTTTTCGACGAAGGTGAAACTTTAGGGAAGCCTTCAAAGGCCATTTGAAGATATATAGACCATGGAGGGGTACCTTGAAGTGGCTCTTGGCCATGTCTTTAGAATGTTGGCATTTATGTGTAGTTTAAGACCAAGGTTCACCTCACATGAACCTTACAAGTTCTGTGTGAGGCTTCACGGGCCATGTGGCAGACCGTGTGGAGCGCCTTCATATTGAAAATCCACTATTTGGCCAAGGCACATCACACATGGACCTTATCCGGACTGTATAGCCTTTCACGGTCTGTGAGGCCTTTTATATGGGTATTGAAGTAAATTTTCTAAATATTGGATCACCATCTCAGAAGTTTATCATCGAACAATGTTCTAAATGGAGACTCATGGGAGGACACATGGTCCTCGTGACCTCTCACAGGTCATGAAGCCCTCTTTATGGGTGTTGGCATGTAATTTTATAAGTGTGGAATTCCATTAGCTAAGCTTTTCAGAAGGACCAATAGAAAGGTCAACTTTAAATTGTTATATCTCTTAGTACAAAAAGAACTAGGTGGATTATGACCTACAAAATTTAATCTCTTTGAATTAGCTTTCCAGCGCATCTGGTTTCACCTAATTTTATATTTGGATAAAGAAGTTATGCCTATTGTCCTTGTAGAGTTTCCTACGATTTGGCTATGTGTGGCTTCACGGGAGGGTTCACGGTTCATGTAACGTTGAATGGACCACAAGATGTCCTCACGGGACCTCTGGCAACAAATTTTATTCTGCTTAATAAATGGTATTTTTGTAATTATGGCTACTCCTAAGGGGATTTTTTAACTTCCTATGTTATCCTAAGTCATTCAAACAGCCTAAACCCTATTTCCCGCATTCAAATTCACTCATACACTTAGAATTACTTCTTCTTGAAATTTTCTTGTCCCTTTAAACCAAGAACACCCTAACTCTTTTACACTTGATTTATGGAATTTAAGATTACATTAATTTTGGATTTTGAAATTTATGGTTTATTAAATTTAATTGAAGTATGAACTATGTTTATGTGCTGATTTTAAACTTATTTAAGCCCAAATATATTGAATTGCATAAATATTATGAAGATTTGAATATGCATTGTCCCTTTAAAGTTTGATTCAAGCATGAATAATCTAAATTGTGATTTGAATCTTAATTTTACATATGGATTTACATGAATTTCATATTGAATATCTAATTTAAGATTAAATCCATATTGCTCATTGCTATTCACATATTATTCATGTCTTTTTCATACATGAGCATTGGATTTTGATGAAAATGAATTAATGGGTTAAGCCCACATATGTCTTGAAAATTAATTGGTAGGTTAAGCTCACTCACATGGTTATGACAAGAATATGATCACATAAATATCTATTATTTTGGATCTTTAAGAATATTTGGTGTTTACACGTTATTGGAACTTGTGAAAGCGCTATTCTTATGCATGAAAAGTATGATATGAATTTTCATTTGGCTTTTGAGCCCTAGTATAAATGATTATGAATATATTTGGACTTCAATCCCAAGTAAACACTAACGGATTTGAAATGACTTACACCTCTTTTAAAAGCATATATACTTATATATATTCTTGTGGGATGATGAATTAACACCGATGAGATAGGAGGCATCATGGCTATCCCCAAGGGTCCTCTTCCTTTCTCTTGAACTATATGCCATCCAGGTATATGTATATGGTAACCCTCACCAAAATAAGAGAACTATAAAGTGTGGTTACAACATTGATATGATATAAATTGAAAATTGTATTCGAAATGAGAGACCCATAAGGAAGGTTACTTCTCCGAAATTGGAGGCCTGTAAAGAGAAGTATGGTTTACCTTTGGCAAGTATACCATATCTTTTTCTTTATGAAGATAACATTGGGATTCGAAGTAATAGCTCGGTTGGTCTTATATGTCAACTGAGGTCTCATCCCCTTATTATACAAGCTTTATGTGTTTCATGCATCATAGATTTCATGGCACATTATTATGCACCTTTCTCTATATATATTCTTCTTTATATATTATGTGCACTCGTCATCTAACATTGAATGTAGGTTTGATAAGTATATACATTGCATGTCCGCATACTTAGTACATTCGAACGTTCTGATGCCTACTTTTTCCTATATGATCTGACCATATAGGGACCGGAGACTAGCTCCATCCACAATTTGATGGCTAGATCAAACCTGAGAAAGTGGTGTGCTGATTCTTATCTTCCGAAGACAAACCACCATCTATCTACCTTATATTGCTTCCATTTTTCTATTTACTTTGAAGGTAAGCTTGGGACATATCTTGGCCCCGGTCCTATTCTATGACTATAGGCATTATTGGACATCTTGTAGACTCTTGTACGGATGTATGTTATGTGATGATATTCGGGGATTATGATTATGACTATCCATTGGATATGCATAATATGATTTGGTTATGATATAATGTTTATATATGTAATGATGTGAAAGTGTGGAAGATCCTAACTCTCGTATTTCCCCTATAGAGTGAGTCATGCTTACCCACCTTTTAGTCCTTATGTGCGATGTGTTATCTAAATCCATGTTAACTCCCTATCTTCATAATATCCCCATAGCGTGAGTCCTACTTTCTCGTCCATTAGAATTAGGTGTTTACTATTCCATATGCGCTTTCGAACTAATGATATGTGAATGGACGCTATGAGGCTTGTTTTGAGACTCTTGGATTTCTATCTGCCATGCCTTTCCTAGAACTTAGGTCCGGGTTGTGACAGAGACGGTATCAGAGTATTAGGTTTATAAATGGTTGTCGGAGTTCAACATGCAACGTCAAGTAGAGTTTTATTCATTTTTGTGAAGCTCTCCACATCTATCGGTAGGAGGCTACAAGGTGTTTTAGGAAATATTTTCATTTTTCATGATTCTTATTGTGCCATGGAATGTGTCTTAAGATTTCCAATCTCTATCCCTCTCTATAGAATTATGAAAGTTACTTTGGACCCGTAATGCAATCCAGGTAAGGAAGATGTTGTAGCTGATCTTATTGATGATGTCAAAAGGGCGTGGGTGGAGGATGTGTATTGTTTGACAAGATTGGGGAATTGGGTTGAGTGAACCTAATAATCGCTTAGTTAATGTTCAAAATGGGACTAAATCTTTTGTGGTTGTTGATGTCAAGGCAAACCAAGACTTAGACCCATCATTCCTTGTGTTAAAGAGGTTGTTTGCCGAAAAAAGTTTAGAGATTTTCTCCCAAAGGAGAGATGGTGTGCTTCAGTATCAAGATCAGTTGTGTATCCCAGATGTGCCTGAAAATGTGTCTAGGAATGCCGGAATTTCAAACTCATATATCTCAAAATTCATTTGTTATTTCAAAATTCTGACTTCATTTTCATGTTCAGAGGGTCAAAATTAGAGGGGGAAGGGTCTAACCCCAATTTTAAAGCAATTGAATCACAATTTCAAATTTCAAAAATTTCAACTTCTAAAGATGATCTGCGGCGGCACCATGATATATAGATATCACGGACATGTGTTAATTTGGCCTCTGTAGGTTTGTTGTTAGTGATTTCTATCCCAGTCCAAGGCTTTTGGATCTTGGGCCTGAGTATCCCTAAACTTGTTTTTACCTATATTTCACCAAATTTCACTCTCATATACTCCTAAATATTTCCAAATACTAATTCAAGTACTTAGTCATATTTTAACTCCCCAAACTCAAGTTCCAAACCCTTATCCCAAGCTAAGGAATTTCTTCAAAGGTTCTTCCTCAAGATTCAAGTCTCGATCTCCAATCATCACCAAGTGCATCTCTAAGCTAAGGCATGTGGGTTTCTTTCAAGGGTACATTTCACCTTTGATAACCAAACCTCTTTTTACTCAAATTGTATGGTTTAAAGTTCATTTATAAATGGCTCTTGCTTATTATGAAATTCACTGTACAATATGTTACAGGTATGTAAAGTTGTGACTTTTTTTCTATGTTTAGAGCTATAAATCTTGAATCTATTATAATATTTGATTAGGGGTTTTGATGTATATTGCTTGAGGGTGTTACAAGGAGCTGATTAATGGTTTTACCATGGATTATCTTGCATGATTTCATCTCTATACTTCTTGGTTTTACACATCATCTAAAGTGTTTGATAAAATGTCCGGGTGTGGTTTCTCGAGGAGTTAAAGGTCCAAAACATGAGATATGATATGAATGACTATATGATGATAAAATGAGATTATGTATATGATATACTCTATATAATATGTTGCAGTAGACCATACCCGATCCGTGGGACAAGAGCCCGGGTAACCATGTTGGGGGTTTATACTCACCAACCATGCGAGGGGTTTATATTTCATCACCATGTTGATAAGGTATGATTATCATTAACCATGTGAGAGTTTTATACAACAAAACTACCAAGGGGTTTATACCTTGAATAGCTAGATTGGTCTCTTCTGCACATATAATATGCTATATGAGCATGAGTTACTTAAGTATGTCTTATTTCAGCATTGATCATACATGTCATATTGTTTTACTATGCCTATTGCATAATACAATGCATTTAGATTATGATACCTACCTATTTGTTACATTGCATCCGACATACTTAGTATATTCAAATGTACTGAAGCATACTCTTGCCTACATGATTTTACCATGTAGGAACCACAGCCCAAGTTGATCATCCTTCTCCATGTGGCTAGTTAGGTGCTATTCAAGCTAGTTGGTGAGTTCTCCACTTCGGGGATCTTAGTATACTCTCTCTTGCTAGGTATTGAGACACTCTTCTTTATGTTCTATTTGACTATGAGGGTAAGCCTGGTTGCTTTATCTTGGCCCCCCTATTATTTATGTAGTAGAGATGGTTGTTGGACATATTTGTATCTATGATATGAGTTAACTCTTGCATCTTGATTATGATATTATGCAATCCTTCTCCCTTAGCCATTGTTTCCCCATTCTTTTATCTCTTCACACTTGATTTATTGTTTCCACAACCAAGGATATGTGATGATGCTCTAAGAGGGTTGATTAGGATCCCTTCGTGTTCACCTTACGGCATGTCATATGTAGGCACTAGGCTTGGATCGTGAAAGGCTTGGTATCAGAGGACTAGGTTGATAGATCCTTATAGTTCAACCCACCGCGTCGATTAGAGTCTTGTTCATGGTTGTGAAGCACGCCATGACTATGAGTAGTAGGCTATGTGGCATTTTAGGAAATATTTGCCTTCCTTATGTTCTATGTCATGCAATAAAGTTGTAGCTACTTTTCCTCCTAATGATTGTTCTTTTCTATGCTAGATCATGCCAAATACTCGAGGACAAAGGACTAAAACTCTCGAGGAGCAACCCACCAATATTGAGCTCCGGGATGCTCTTACTACGCTTGGCCAAATGGTGGCCAACCAAGTCAATCAAGGGACCTAAGCCCCTTATGCCACTACCCTGGGAGCTAGAGTAAGATACTTCATGAGGATGAATCCTTCGGCTTTCTATGGGTCGAAGGTAGGTAGAGATCCATAAGAATTAGTTGATGAGATCTACAAAATCTTAAATGTCATGGGTGTTGGGTATAATGAAAAGGCGGAATTAGTGGCATACCAACTCAAAGGGGTATCTCAAATATTATATGATATATGGAAAGGTGAGAAAGGGGGGTAATGTGGTGCTTTGGGAGGAGTTCAAATTTGGCCTTCCCTAATTGGGTTTTCCCTCTTGAGCTTAGCAAAGCTAAGATGGTCGAGTTTATGAATTTGAAACAAGGTGCTATGAGCATGAGGGAGTATGCCTTCAAGTTTAATCAACTATCAAAGTATGTTGCTCATTTAGTGGCCGATCCTAGATCTAGGATGAATAAGTTCATGATGGGAGTCTCCAACTTGGTAAGTGAAGAATACCGATCTGCCATTCTAATTATTGACATGTACTTGTCTCGGTTGATGACGTATGTTGAGAAATAGAGGAGGAAAAGGAGGAATAGAAGGTGGTACGAGGCCAAGAGGGCCCAATTTGAGGGTAAATTCCTAAAGGGTGCTAAATTTTGTCAAGGCCAAGGGCCCCCTGATGCCACTATTAGAGGGTTGGCCAATGACTTCCCTAGACCTAAAGGTGTTGGTGGGGTGGCTCCTATTGATGTGTACCCTAAGTGTGGAAGGATCCATGGAAGCCCATGTTTGAAGGATTCTAATACATGCTATAAATGCGGGGAGTTTAGATACAAGAAAGTAGATTGTCCAAGAAATCATGGCAACGTTTGGGGTGCTAATACAGTTCCATTTGAGAGAGATGGTCCTCAAGGTAGTGCCCTAAGGCACAATCGATTTTATGCTCTACATGGAAGGCAAGGGGTTGGTGTGATCCCCGATGTTGTTACCAGTATTTTGAAAATCTTTGACTTTATGTATATGTTTTGATTGATCCGGGTGCTACTCTTTCATTTGTTACACCTTTTGACCTTTTGTTGCTACAAAGTTCCATATTGTCCCCAAGTCATTGCATGAGTTATATGAAGTGTCTACTCCTATTGGTGCCTCTGTTGTTGCTAGGAAGTTTATAGGAGTTGTCCTATTTGCATTTTGCATAATATATTACCTTGTAATCTTGTTGAATTAGACATGGTAGATTTTGATGTCATACTTGGGATGGATTGGTTGCATGCATACTATGCTTCTATTGATTGTAGAACCCGTAGGGTCAAGTTTCAATTTACTAATGAACTCGTCCTTGAGTGGGAGAGTCAAGATGTTGTGGTCAATGATAGATTCATCTCATGCATTAATGTCCGTAAGTTGATTTCTAAGGAGTGTTTGTATCATCTTGTTAGGGTTAAAGATGTGGAGTCCAAAGTCCCTTCCATGGAGTCAGTCCCCGTTGCAAATGAGTTTCGTGATATCTTCCCAAATGACCTCCCCGGTGTCCCTCCCAAAAGGGGGATAGATTTTGGCTTAGATCTCCTCCACGATACTCAACCTATCTCTATTCCCGCTAACCATATGGCCTCGATGGAGTTGAAGGAGTCAAAGGAACATTGAAAGATTTATTGGAAAAGGGATTTACTAGACCTAGTAAATCACCTTCGAGGTGCTCCTGTGTTGTTTGTGGAAAAGAAGGATGGGTCACTTAGAATGTGTATTGACTACCGGCAACACAATAGGGTCACTACAAAGAGTAGGTATCCCATTTCAAGGGTTGATGACTTGTTTGACCAATTGTAACTGGATAGCTTCTTCTCTAGATTGACCTTCGGTACGGGTACCATCAAGTGGGTGAGGTAGTGTGATTTTCCCAAGACAGCCTTTGGGACTAGATATGACCATTATGAGTTTGTTGTGATGTTTTTTGGATTGACTAATGCACTAACAATCTTCATGAACCCAATGAATAGGGTTTTCAAACCTGATTGATGGTCACGCTCCAATAAGAAAGCGATCGCTATCAGTAATTAACCTAATTGAGGATAGGGTCGAACCCTTAGGGAATACAGGGGTTGACAACAAGAATTTACTAATAATCATTTCTTGTATCTGTAATTATAATCTCTAAAAATAGGGGGGTTGTTTGTGTATTAAAAACAACATAAAATAAATGCTAACTAGATTACGGGAAAATGCTCAATTTAGGGAACAACTTGGGAATTGTGTTCCGCATAGTTTGTTGACTTAATTAATCCTAGATAACATAACTATGATTAGTGAATTACATGTTGGATGGTACTTAGGTTCTTCTAGCCCTCTTGTGAACGTGAAGGTCGAATTTTACCATGATTCTTGGTTGGCTAGTATGGCGTGCCAACTAACCGTTACCCATTGTCCTAGTCAACCTCCCCTTGGTCAGGTTTGGTTGATTAGTCAGGAAGATATTAATCGAATCCTGTCATCTACTTATCTTTTCCTATTCTCCACTACCTTGGTCGGAATCGTAATGGTAGGTAGGGTATCGTGTTATCCACCACCAAACAACATTAATCATGAAGGGAAAGAAACAATACATGTAAAACCCCAATCATAAATGTGCATAAAACCTAGGTCATTTCAAGTCAACTACCCATGGTTCCTATAACTCCAAGTTATAGGTATTAGCTATTCATGGCTAAAGCAAAACACACAAAAATGCAAATAAGAGACATAGTTAAGAGTTTCACCAATAATAATGAAGGAAATAAGCACCACAAGTTTCAAACCCACAAGCTTGATTGATGCACAATATGTACAAAGAAAGGTTTGTGATTTCCCATAATGAGTCTTTGAAGAAAGAAGAAATAAACTAATCTAAAACCTAAGAAAAGTTTAAAAAATAACTTGGAGAAGTGTCTATGGTCAAACTCTCCCAAAAATAACCTAACTTAAACTATTTATAGTATGCATAAAACAACCCTAAAATTTATGTAGAAAAGACAGCTGGTATCTGATAAATTTTGCAATTACGACTCGTAGGATGGCCTACGAGTCATACTCGTGGTCTCGTATTAGGATCTTGGCATTTGGGACTGAACTGGTATGACCCATAGGTACGAGTCATTGCTTGAGCTACGACTTGTATGTTGGTCTCATAGTCTTGGTCTTCAATTTTTTGGTCTAACAATTTGGTTCTCTGATTCTTGCTACGAGTCCATTTGTATGAGTCGTAGTATGTTTTATGACTCATAGGTTTGGCTCATAGTAGTGACATCCACTTGGCAGATTCTTGAACTTTTGGTGTCTGATTCCTATTACGACACCATTCCACAACTCGTAGTGTAAGCTAGAACTCGTAGGTGGATTCGTATAGCCTATGCTTAAGCAAAATCTGAAATTCTTCTTCAAAATCATGTCAACTTAACTTTTTTGCAAGATTAACACAAAAACACATAAAAACACTAAAAGGTCGCTTTGATAACTCAAAAAATTCCTTGTTTTAGGCACCAAATGTGCTGTAATTTGATGGCATATCAAAACCTTACCTTGACTCTTTTGTTGTAGTCTTCGTTGATGATATATTAATCTATTTGCATTGTATGGAGGACCATATAGGTCATTTGAGGATGGTGATGCAAAGATTGAGGGAGGAGACATTTTATGCTAAATATGATAAGTGTGAATTTTTGTTAAAGAAGGTTGCATTTTTGGGTCATGTGGTGTCTGGGGATGGTAAAAAAAATGGACCCTAGAAAAACCGATGTGATTAGAATTGGTCTAGACCATTGACCCCATCGGATATTAGGAGCTTCTTAGGCCTTGCTGGTCACAATAGAAGATTTGTGAATAGGTTCTCCTCCATTGCTTCCCGTATGATCAAATTAACTCAAAATAGGTTTAGTTTATAAGGACCGATGAATGTGACAGAAGCTTTCAAACACTAAAGAATAGGCTTATGTCCACTGCTATATTGTCATTACCGGATGGGCTTGAGGATTTTGTATCCAGAGCTTGTTTGGGTTGTGTGCTTATGCAAATTAGTATTGTCATAGCTTATGCTTCTAAAAAACTCAAGGTACATCAAAGGAACTACCCTATCCTTGATCTAGAGTTGGACGCCATTGTGTTTGCATTAAAGATTTGGCATCATTAGTTGTATATGGTGCATGTTGATTTATTCACCGATCATAAGAACCTTTAATATGTCTTTACTTAAAAAGATCTCAACTTGAGGAAAAGAAGGTAGCTAGAACTTCTCAAAGATTATGACATGAGTGTGCATCATCATCCGGGTAATGTAAATGTAGTGGCGGATGATTTTATTAGGGTGTCCATAGGTAGCCTAGCTCATGTTGATGGTGATGATAGGGAAATGGCTAGGGAGGTGCATAGATGGTCTAGGTTATGGGTTAGGTTGTAAGAGTTTGGTGATGATGGTGTTGAAGTTATTGATGGGTCTAAGTCTTCTTTGGTTGATGAGGTGATAGAAAAACGAGATCTCGAATCCCCCTTGCTTGAATTGAAGGCCTTGGTGAAAAAGGGCAAAGTAGAGGTTTTCTCCCAAGGGGGAGATGGTACCCTTAGGTACCAAGGTAGGTTGTGTATGTCTTGTGTTGATGGTTTGAGGGAAAATATCCTTGATGAGGCCCACAATTCTCCTTATTCTATCCACCCCGGTTCTACCAAAATGTATAGAGACTTGAGAGATGTGTATTGGCGGGGAGGCATGAAGAAGGACATTGCCAAGTTCGTTTCTGGTTGCCATATTTGTCAACAAGTCAAAATCGAACATCAAAGGCTAGGTGGTCTAACCCAACACAGAGAGATTTCCACTTGGAAGTGGGAGGTGATTAATATGGATTGTGGTTGGGTTGCCCAAGACTAGAAAAGGTTTTCATTCCATTTATGTGGTGGTTTATAGGATGACAAAATCGGCTCACTTTCTACCGATGAAGACCACATATGGGGCAGAAAAGAGTATGCAAGGTTGTACATGCATGAGTAGTGAGGTTGCATGGGGTCCCTTTCTTAAATATGTCAGATGATGTTTCATAATTCACACTTTTGGAGGTCCTTTCAATGGGGTCTTGGTAATAAAGTTCACCTTAGTACGGCCTTTCACCCACAAATGGATGACCAAGGTGAAAGAACCATTTGAACACTCGAGGACATGCTAACGACCTGTGCATTGGAGCCGAAGGGCAGTTGAGATGACTATCTTCCTTTGAATGAGTTTTCCTACAACAATAACTATCACTCTAGTATCAGTATGGCTCCTTTTGAGGATCTTTATAAGAGACATTGTAGATCACCGATTGGTTGGTTTGAGGTTGGAGAGGTGGCTTTATTGGGACTGGATCTTGTTATGGATGCTCTTGAGAAGGTTAGGATGATTATGGAAAGGTTGGAGGCATCCCAAAATCGTCAAAATCCCTATGCCGATGTGAGAAGCAGAGACTTTGAATTCAAAATGGGTGATTGCGTTTATTTAAAGGTTTCTCCAATGAAAGGTGTGGTCTACTTTTGTAAAAAGGAGAAGTTGAGTCCAAAATATGTTGGTCCTTATGAGGTCTTGAAAAGGGTTTGCAAAGTAGCTTATGAGTTGAAGTTTCCTACTAAAATTAACTCGGTTCATCCGGTGATTCATGTCTCTATATTGAGGAAATGCATTGGGGATCCTAATGCTATTATGCATCCTTATGTTGTCGGTGTTGTTAAGGATAATTTAACTTATGAGGAGGCTCCAGTTCAGATCCTAGATAGGCAAGTGAAGAGATTGAGGAATAAGGAGGTGGCATCCTTTAAAGTCCTTTGGAGGAACCAACAAATCAAATGTACTACTTGGGAGGCCGAAGCGGACATGCAAAAGCAGTATGCGTATATTTTTTACTCCACTCAAGCCTAAGGTACTTATCCTAGGTTCCCTACGTGATTTCAAGTCTTGTAGTTTAGCCCCTATACCATTCATATGCATTCAATAAGTTGTGAAATCATGATGATTTTACACTTATGTTGAGATTTTGAAAATGATGTTTTAAATATAATGTTGCATTTTAGTTGGGGTTGATTTGTGTATGACCTTTCTTGTCTTGTATGTCTCTTTTGCATTCAGGGAAGGATGTTCCCAAGGGGGAGATATTGAAACGACCTCGAAAAGTGCCCGAAAATATGCCTCAAAATGCCTAGAATTTTAAATTCCATTATCTCAAAATCAATTCATTATTTCAAAAATTCGACTTCATATTTGTATTCAGGGGGTAAAAATTAGGAGGTGAAGGGTCTAACCCTGATTTTAGAGCAATCGAATCACAATTTCAAATTTCAAAAATTTCAATTTCCAGAGATGATCCACGATAGCAATACAACATGCAATTGCCGTAGACATGTGTTAATTTAGCCTCAACAATAGGTCTGCGTCACAGCCCTATGTATAATGTTACCAGTGATTTCTATCTTGGTCCAAGTCTTTTAGGTCTTTGGCCTAAGTATTCCCAAATGTGTTTTTACCTATACTTAGCAAAATTTCACCCTCATATCATCCTAAACATTTCCCAATACTCACTCAAACACTTAGTCATATTTTCACTCCCCAAACTCAAGTCCCAAACCCTCATCCCAAGCTAAGGTATTTCTTCAAAGGTTCTTCTTCAAACTTTAAGTCTCCATCTCCAATCTTCACCAAGTTCATTTCTAAGCTAAGGTGTGTGGGTTTCTTTCATTGGTTCCTTTCACCTATGATACCCAAGCATCTTTTTACCCAAATTGCATGATTGAAAGTTGATTTATAAATAGGTCTTGATTATTATGAAATTCACTACACAATATGTTAAAGCTATGTAAAGTTGTAACTGCTTTGCTATGTTTTGAGCTTTAACTCTTTCATCTGCTATAAGATTTGATGAGGGGTTTTGACGTATATTGTTTGGGGGTATTGCAAGGTATTAATTGATGGTTTTATAATACATTTTCTTTCATATTTCATCTCTGTATTTCATGGTTTTATACTATTATTACACATCCTCTAAGTGGTTGATAAAATATCCAGATGTGGTTTCTTGAGGAGTTAAAGGTCCAAAACATGAGATATGATATGAATGACAATATGATGATGAAATGTGCTTATGTATATGATATACTCTATATAAAATATTGCATTAGACCATACTCAATCTAGGAGGACAAGAGCCTAGGTAACCATGTTGGGAGTTTATACTCATCAACTATGCGAGGGGTTTATGCTTCGTCACCGTGTTGATAAAGTTTGATTATCAGCAACAATGTGAGGGATTTACACCACACAACCACCAAGGTGTTTATACCTTGAATAGCTAGCTTGGTCTCTTCTTCACATATGATATCCTATATGAGCATGAGTTACTTAAGAATGTTTTACTTAAGCGTTGATCATACATGCCATATTGTTTTACTATGCTATTGCTTAATACTATGCATTTCTATTATGATGCCTACCTATTGTTACATTGAATCCTACATACTTAGTACATTCAAACGTGCTAATGCATACTCTTGCCTACATTTTATCACTATGTAGGAACTGGAGCCCAAGTTGATCATCCTCCTCTACGTGGCTAGTTCGGTGCTATTTAATCTAGTTTGTGATTCCTCCATTTTGGGGACCTTAGTCTACTCTCTCTCTTGCTATGTATTGGGAAACTCTTCTTTGTGTTCTATTTGACTATAAGGGTGAGCCCGGTTGCATTGTCTTGGTCCCGTTATTATCTATGTAGTAGAGGTGGTTGTTGGACATGTTTATATCTATGATATTAGTTGACTCTTATCTCTTGATTATGATATTGTGCAAGACTTCTCCCTTAACCTCGAATTCCCTAAACTTTTATCTCTTGACACTTGATTTATTATTTTTGTGACCAAGGATATATGATGATGCTATAAGAGGCTTGCTTTAGGTCCCTTCGGGTTCCCTCCATGTCATGTGTAGGCCCTAGGCTTAGGTCGTGACAAAAACATATTAGTGGCAAGGTATTAAGAAGGACATAGCCAGATTTGTATGTAAATGCTCTAATCAAAGGTCTATTTCTATGGCTCAAAATGTTGAAATCTCTACTTGAAAGTGAGATAAAAAATGTGGACTTTGTGATTATGTTTCCCCATACCAGTAGAAATTAGACTCCATGTGGGTAATGGTTTGATGAATGACCAAATTGACTCACATCTTATCGATTAGGACTACTTTTGCTGTTGAGGACAATTACTACTTTAACTTCTCATCGGTTGGGAATCTTTGTGATTATGTTTCCCCGTACCGGAAGCAAGAAATACATTGAAGCTTCAAGTTCTTATTAAAATCTTCACCAAGAAATCTCCAAATTTGAGATATGTGAGTTTCAACCATTGAGTGCTTTCACCCATAGTGCCTAACCTTCCTTTTTATGTAAATTGTATGTTTTCAAGTTGAATTATCTATGAGTATCTCTTATTGTGAATTTGATTACAAATTATGTTGGAATTTCATAAAATGTTGACTATTTGAGCATGTTTTGACCTATGATCTTTGATCGATTATGAGAATTGATGAAGGGTTTCAATGTATGTTACATGATGGTATTACCAATCGTTGATTGGTTGATTCATTTTGAGTTTTCTCACTTGATGTCAATCTTGAATTTCATGATTTTAAACTAGCATTACACACCCGCCAAGTGTTTGATAAAATGTCCAGTTAAGGATTCTTGAGCTATTGATGATCTATTGTACAACTTATGAGTTAACTGACTCTATGATGTATGTATGTATTGAACTCATGAAAAGTATCTATAATGTTGCAAGTTGACTACACCTTGTTGAAGGTGTATTATGCCTCAACCACTATGATGGGGGTGCTATTCCCATCCACTAGTTAGGAGGTACATACCTTGACCACTATGATGGGGCGTGCTATGACCATATATTAGTTAAGGGGTATGTACCTTTGAACATTATGATGGGGGTTGCTATGCCCATCTACCATGTCGAGAGGTATATACCTTAATTACTTTGATGGGGTATGCTATGCTCATCTACCAATTGAGGGGTAGATACCTCAATCACCTTCCAAGGGGGTGGTAGGACATTGATTGCAAGTACTAGCTTACTTGGTCTATGATGATGGTCTCTTCCTACAAATGTAATATGTTCAATGCAAGCATGTTTTAGTTCAAGAATTAATCATCTGTGCCATGTTGTTAATATATAATCCTTTGCATATGATTATGCATTTTGACTATGTTGCCTATCTCTTGTTGCATTGCATCCTACATACTTAGTGTATCAAAACGTACTAATGCATACTATATGCCTACACGATGTAACCATGTAGGAACCGGAGCTCCTCACGATCATCCTCCCAATGGCTAGTTGTGAAATCTTGAAGATACGCTTGGTGAGTCTTCAAGTTCAGAGACACTTGTTATGCTACTCTTACTTATTTTATTTCTTTATGCCGAACTCTTGATACTATGAGGGTGAGGCTGGAAAATGTCTTGGCCCCCTCTTAAGTCCATGTTTAGAGGTGTTGTTGGACATGTGATGTAGTTGTGCTATGTTCTTGACTCTTGTTTCTTTATGGTTATCTAAAACATCCCTTAGTCCCTTTATCCTTATTTTTACTCTCTTGTTGTTTTTTAGTTGCTTGCGCGAGTAAAGATGTGTAATTGATATGACAAGAGGCTAGTTTGGGATCCCTTTGGGTTCCTATTCGCCATGTCACATCTAGGCCCTAGGCTTGGGTTGTGAAAACTTAGTATCAAAGCACTAGGTTTTTAATGATCCTTGGAATCCAACATACCACATCAATTAGAGTCTTGTTCATGGTAGTGAAGTGCAACAAAACCATATGTGAGAGGCTATGAGGTGTTTTAGGAAATATTTCCCTTCATCATGATCTATGTCATGCTATAGAAGCTAAGGTTAGGTTTTTCCCCTAACGAATGTTCTTTACTATGCTAGATCATGCCTATTCCAAGAGATGACTAAAGAGAGCTCGTTCACCTGAGGAGCAATCGGCCCCTATCGCTTCTCAAGCTCCTCAAGATAGGGGAGTAGCTTATGAAGAGTTCCGGGATGCTATTACCAAGTTGGCTCAAGCTATGATCAACAAAGTCAACCAAGGGGCCCAAACCTTTAATGCTCTTACTCTGGCCTTTAGGGTGAGGGATATTACTAGAATGAACCCACCGGAGTTCCACGGGTCTAAGGTGGGTGAGGACCCTCAAGAATTCATTGATGACGTATATAAGGTTTTGTCTATCATGGGGGTTATATCAGAGGAGAAGGTGGAGTTAGTGGCTTACCAACTCAAGGGGGTGGCTAAAATTTGGTTCACCCAATGGAAGGTAGAGGAGGGGAATGACAACGTCATCCTTTGGGAAGAGTTCAGGGCAGTAATTCTCAACCGGTTCTTCCCTCTTGAACTAGGAGAGGACAAAATGATAGAACTCATGAATTTAAAGCAAGGATCTATGAGAGTGAGGGAGTATGCCCTCAAGCTCCATCAACTCTCCAAATATGCTCCAAAATTGGTGGCTAAGCCATGGTATAGGATGAACAAGTTTGTGATAGGTATATTCGATCTGGTGGATGAGGAGTGTCATGCCACCATTTTAATAAGTGATATGGACTTCTCCCATCTCATGTCTTATTCCAAACAATTGGAGGGGGAAAAGTTTAGGAAGAGGAAAATAGGTGAGGCCAAGAGGGCCCATTTTGAAGGTAGATTCCAAAGTCCGAAGGGTGGCCAGTTTCATCAAGGCCAAGGGTCTTCCAATTCTCCTACAAGAAGACTTGGTAATGATAACCCAAGATGCCTAGGCGGTTGTGGTGTAGTACATAATCCTATGTGCCCAACATGTGGTATAGCTCACAATGGCCCATGTTTGAAGTATACTAATAATTGTTATGGTTGTTGTGAAGTGGGTTATGAGCTGATGGATTATCCTCGTAATAAAAACGAGGCTAGAGATTGCCATCCACAAGGCCAAGGTGCAAATACAGGTCCTAGCAGAAGTGGAGGCCAACAAGGTGGTGCCCCAAGGAACAATAGGTTCTATGCTCTTCAAGGGAAACAAGGAGTAGAGGAGGTGCCTGATGTGGTCATCGGTATGTCAAAAGTCCTAGATTTGGATGAGTAAGCGTTGATACACCCGGGAGCCACTCTTTCTTTTATTACTCCTTTTGTTGCCAAAAAGTTTCATGTTAAACCCGAATTGTTATGTGAGCCATATGTAGTGTCTACTCCCATTGGTGCATCCATTGTTGCTACAGGGGTCTATAGAAATTGTCCCATTTTCATTTTGCATAAAATATTGCCTTGTCTTTTTGTTGAGTTAGATATGGTGTATTTTGATGTCATTCTTGGGATAAAATGATTGCATGCATTGTCATGACCCAAGCCTAGTTGTCACAACCCAAGCCTAGGGCTTAGATTTGACCGACGTATAGGTAACCCAAAGGAAACCCAAACAAGTATCATAGCATATCGTTACATATCCTTGGTCGTGAAATTAATTAGAATGACAATAAGAGATAAATGTAAACAAGGGGAATTGGGACTAAGGGTAAACTTCCACATCATAAACATCAAGAGTCAATAGAGTCAAAGCTCATAGCATAGATACATATCATGTCCAACAACATCTCTATTACATAGATAAGAGCGGCGACTAAGGCAAGAAACCGGGTTCGCCCTCATAGTCAATACATAAGCCAAAGAGAGAAAATCTTAATACATAGAAAGAGATCATAAATAATGTCCCTGAATGGGGGACTCCCGTACAAGCTAGAGTGAGACTGTAGTAGCGACGTGGGTAGAAATGCTCAACCAGGGCTCTGTTTCCTACATGATGATATCATGTAGGCATAGAGTATGCATTAGCACGTTGGAATGTACTATGTATGTAGGATGGAATGCAACAAGATATAGGCAATAATCAAAATGCATAATCATAGCAAGAGATAGTACATTGGAAACATGACATGCATGAACAATGCTTAAGGTAAATCATGTGTGTAAATCATGGTCAAGGAATGTAACTCAATATGGAATACATACTTAAAACTTTCTTACCAATCTTCATGAAATGGACCAAATGACCCCTACTCACCTCACAGTTAACCTTTTTGGGGAGTATTACCAATACCCCTACCGTATAACATAGTATTTTTTGTAGGGAATATAAGAAGTCCCCTACTTTACGATATGATATTTGGGTAGGAGTCGTGATTGATTATACCTTACAACATGGCCTTTTTGATATGATATCCACAACTTACGATATGATCTTTTATGTGGGAAACATTAGCTAGTCTACCTTACTGCATGAACTTTTCTGTAGGGTGTCCAAACCTTACGATATGATCTTTTCTATAGGAACTATTATTTATTCTACCTTACAACATGGCCTTTTCTGTTGGGGGTCCATACCTTACGATATGATCTTTTCGTTGGGAATCATTAGTCTTTCTACCTTATAGGATGGCCTTTTCAGTAGATATCATAGAACTAGCTCATCACAACATTATATTTCAAACAACAAGGTAAGACCATTTTCATTTTCTCAATAGCACAACAAACCTGGAAACCCAACAACCAACTTGCAACACCATAGGTACTCCTCCGTGAAAGAAACTCATATAAACTTTCCTATCATCATCATATGGTCATCACTTACATATATCACTTTCATCATCATTCCATCATCATTTAGTCGTTCAACTCATAAAATATGCATTGGACCTTCAATTCCTCAAGAAACCATGACCAACCAATTTATCAAAGACTTAGAGGGTATGTAGTTCTAGTGTAAAACCATGCAAGTCAAAAGTGAAATCATGCTAGAAAATTCAATTTAAAACCATTAATAGATACTTCGTAACACTCTCCAGCAATATACATCAACATCTTTCATCAAATCCCACAATAGATCTTAGATTCATAGCCCAAAATATAGTAGAATAGTCACAATTTTATAAACCCCGACATAGTGTAGTGATTTTCATAATAAATAAGACCCATGAGTAAATCAAGTTTAAATCATGCAATTTTTAAGAAAAGGAAGATTGGATATCATTGGTGGAAGGAATCCATGAAAAAACTCACATACCTTAGCTTTGTAGATGAGCTTGATGAAGATTGGAGATGGATACTTGAAGCTTGAAGGAGAACCTTATGATCCGGATGAGGGTTTGGCACTTGAATTTTGAGAGATATATAAGATTAAGTGTTTGAGTGAGTATTGCTGAATGTCTTGTATGATATAAAGTCAAAATATGTCTAAGTATAGGTGTTTTCTCTCGTGGGAACACTTAGGACCAAGGCCCCATCATCTTCTTGGGGCCTTGGGTCTGATACCCCATTCTTAGTGACCATCTTGGTTGGAGCATTGTTGGACTCTAGACCTTGGGAGCCACCATCAGGTCGAGCCCTCTTGGCCTCATTACCCCTTCTTTTCCTCAACTTCTCCTCCTCTATTTCTTTGGCATAAATCATGAGGCGAGAAAAATCCATATCATTAATAAACATGGCAGATCAACATTTTTCATTCACTAGGTCGGAGACACCTACCACAAATTTGTTCATCCTAGCCCTTGAGTCGGCAACCAAATGCAAAGCATACTTAGGGAGTTGGTTGAATTTGAGAGAGTACACCCTCACACTCATTGACACTTGTCTCATATTCATGAATTCTACCAATTTAGCTTCCCTAAGCCCAAGAAGAAACAACCAATTAAGAAAGGCCACCTTGAACTCTTCCCATAGAACCACATGGTTGACTCCCTTCTCCTCCCTCCATTGATTGTACCTTGTTTGTGCTACCCCTTTAAGTTAGTAGGTCGCCAACTCTGCCTTATCTTCCGATCTAACACCCATGATGGCCAATAACTTATAAGTCTCCTCAATAAACTCTTTTGGATCTTCATCCACCCTTGACCCATAGAATTCTCGCGTGCTCATCCTGACGAAGTCTCTCACCCGAGAAGCCAGTGTTGGCGTATGAGGGGCTTGGGTCCCTTGATTGGCTTGGTTTGCTACAACTTATGCAAGAAAAGTGTGAGCCTCCCAAATGTCACGACCCAAGCCTAGGACTAAATGTGACATGGTGTAAGAGGAACCCAAAGGGACCCCAAGCAAGTCTCTTAGAATATCATTACACATCCTTGGTTACGAAAGCAATAGAAACAACATAAAAGAGTAAAAGTAGGGGGAAACAGGACTAAGGGAAAAAGTTTTCACAACATCATAATCAAGGGACAAGAGTCAAGTTCATATCATGGGCATCAAGAATAGTAGATCAAGGTTCTTAACATAGATACACAATATGTTCTACAAACACCTCTAATATATAGATAAGAGCAGGGGCCAAGACAAAGTAACTGGACTTACTTTCATAGTCTAAATAGAAAATAAAGAAGATTGTCTCAATACATAATAAAAGAAACATAAACTAAGGTCCCCAAAGTGGAGGACTTACCAAAAGCTTGAGTAGTATCGATCTAGCCACATTGAGGAGGAGGATGATCAACTTGAGCAGCGGTCATTATATGGTGATATCATGTAGGAAAGAGTATGCGTTAGTACGTTTGAATATACTAAGTATGTAGAATGTAATGCAACAAGAGATAGGCATCATAATCGAAATTCATAGCAATAGGTAATAAACAACATATAACAATATGATATGTATGATCAACGCTAGAGTAAAACGTGCCTAATAACTCATGCTCATATAAGATATCATATGTGTAGAATAGACCAAGCTAGACTTCAAAAGTACAAACCCCTTTGTAGGTTAGTGATGATGCCTTCCCCATCACTTAAGTAGTGAAGTACTAATGCTTCACTCATTCGGTGATGATGCCGCTTCATCACCTAGGTGGTAAAGTACTAACCCTCTACTCGGTTGATGAGTAAAAACCCTAACCTCGGTAAGTAATGATACTGCCCCATCACTAGGTGGCTAAGTACTACCCTTCACTTAATTGGTGATGATGTCGCCCTATCACCGAGGTGGTGAAGTACTAACCCTCCATTCGATTGATGAGTACAAACCCTAAACTTGTTAAGTATGATGCCGCCCTATCACTAGGTGGAGAAGTACTAACCCTTCACTCGGTTGGTGATGATGCCGCCTTAACACCTAGATGGTGAAGTACTGAGCCTTCACTCTTTTAATGAGTAAAAAGCCCCATCTCGATTAGCGAGGTTCCTATAAACCCTAGATTTTGCATGGTCTAATGCAACACATTACATAGGATTTATCATATACATAATCTCATTACACCATCATAACATCAATCATATCATATCTCAGGCTTTGGACCTTTAATTCCTCAAGAAACCATAATCTGACATTTTTAACAAATACTTAGAGGGTGTGAAATGGTAGTATAAAACCATGTAATTTAAAGATGAAATCATGCAAGAAAATACCATGTAAAACCACCACTCAACACCTTACAACACCCTTAAACAATATACATCAAAAACCCTAATCAAATCCAACATTTGGTCCAAGATTTATAGCTCAAAATATAAAAACAGTCACAAATTTACCCAGCTTTAACATAGTTCATAGACATGTTCATAATAGTAAAACCATTTGTAAAATCAACTTTCCATCATGCAAATTGAGTAAAAAGGAGATTGGTGCATCATGGATAGAAGGACCCAATGGCTAAAACCCAAACACCTTAGCTTGGATATGAAGTTGGTGGAGATTGGAGACGGAGACTTGAAGTTTGAAGAAGAACCTTGAAGGTAAACCTAAGCTTAGGATAAGGTTTTTGGACTTGAATTTGGGAGTGAAAATATGGATAAATGTTTGAGTGAGTATTGGGGAATGTTTAGGATGATATGAGGGTGAAATAAGGATTAGTATAGGTAAAAAAATATTTGGGAAGACTTGGGCCTAAGACCCAAAACCCTTGGACTGAGATAGGAATCACTGGCAACAAAATACACAGGTCTGCGTCTGGTCCGTGATGCGGACCTATTGTAGAGGTCATATTAACATATGTCGTCAACAGTTGTGTATCCCGGTGCTATTGTAGATGGATTCTGGATAAGAAAAATTCTGAAAATTCAAATTGCTAATCGTTTGCTCTTAAATCGGGGTTACACCCTTTTTCCCCTAATTTTGACAACCTCAACTAGAATACGAAGTTGGAGTTTCGATATCATGTGCGAACTTTGACATATGTAGAATTTAAAATTTTGGGCGTTCCGAGGCACATTTTCAGACACTTTTTGGGGTTGTTTCAATATCTCCCCCTTAGGAACGTTTGTCCTCGAATATAAAAGAGACGTAAAAAATGAGAGTAATCAAGGATAAATCAGTCCCAATATGAATGCAATAATACATTTAAACACCATTTTCAAAACCTCAACAAAAGTATAAAATCATCATAAATTTGTCAACTTAAACATAAATGTGTATGAATAACATAGGGGTTGAAACATAAGAATTGAATTCACATAATGGACGTAGAATTCGTTCCTTAGGCTTGAGTGGAGTGGAAAAGATAAGGATAGCGCCTTTGCATGTCCGTTTCGGCCTCCCAAGTAGCACTTTCGATTAGTTAGTTTCTCCAAAGGATCTTAACAGATACTACCTCTTTGTTCCTCAATCTCTTCGCTTGTCTATCTAAGATCTGAAATGAAACCTCCTCATATGTCAAGTTATCATGAACAATACCCACAACATCAAGAGGCATAACAGCATTAGGATCACCAAAACATTTTTCTCAATGTAGAGACAAAGAACACCGAGTGAACAAAATTCATTTCGCTAGGCAACTTCAACTCATAAGTTACCTTGCCAACCATATTCAAGACCTTATAAGAACCAATATATCTTGGACTCAACTTCCCCTTTTTACCAAAACATACTACACCTTTCATTGTGGAAACCTTCAAATAGATCCAATCACCCACATTGAATTCAAGGTCTCTTCTTCTCACATCTGCATAAGATTTTTTACGATTATAGGCCATCTTCAACCTTTTCCTAATCATACTAACCTTCTCCAAAGCCTCCATAACAAGATCTAGTCCCAATAAAGCCACCTCTCTAACCTAAAACCAACCAATTGATAATCTTTAACGTCTCCCATTAAGAGCCTCAAAAAGAGTCATACCGATGCTAGAGTGGTCGCTTTTATTGTAGGAAAACTCAATCAAAGAAAGATGATCATCCAGACTACCCCTTAACTCTAATACACATTCCCTAAGCATGTCTTCAAGGGTTTGAATTTTTCTTTCGGCTTGGCTACCCATTTGAGTGTGGAAAGTCGTACTATGGTGAACTTTTGTACCAAAACCCTTTGAAAAGACCTCAAAATATGTAAAGTGAATTGTGAACCATGATCCGATATGATGGACAAAGGAACCCCATGAAACCTCACCAACTCATAGATATACAACCTTGCATACTCTTCAGACCCATATGTGGTCTTTACTGGTAGAAAGTGTACCAATTTCATCATCCTATCAACCACCACCCAAATGGAATAAAAACCTTTTCTAGTCTTGGGCAACCCAACCACAAAATCCATATTAATCACCTACCACATCCAAGAAGGAATATCTATGTTTTGGTTTAGGTCACTCGGCCTTTATTGTTCGGCGTTGACTTGTTGACAACTATGGCAACCAGAACCAAACTTTGCAATGCCGCTCTTCATGTATCCACACCAATACATGTTTCTCAAGTTTCTAAAAATTTTGGTGGAATGGGGTGGATAGAATAAGAAGAAATTCGAGCCTCATCAAGAATCTTCTCCCTCAAACCATCAACCCAAGGAACATATAACCTACCTTTGTACCTAAGGGCACCATCTCCCCCTTGGGAGAAAACCTCTACCTTGCCCTCTTTAACCAAGGCTTTCAATTCAAGCAAGGAGGATCCAAGATCTTGTTTTGCTATCACCTCATCAACCAATGAAGACTTTGAACCATCAACAATAACCACACCATTATCACCAACCTCTTCCAACCTAACCCCCAATCTAGCCAATCAGTGCACCTCCCTAGCCATCTTCCTATCACCACCATCAACAAGGGATAAGCTACCCCAAAGACACCCTACTCAAAGCATACGCCACCACATTAGCCTTACCCAGATGATAGCGCACACTCATATCATAGTCTTTAAGAAGTTCTAGCCATCTCCTTTGCCTCAAGTCGAGATCCTATTGAGTGAAGATATATTGGAGGCTCTAATGGTCGGGGAACACATCCACATGCATCCTATATATGTAGTGATGCCAAATGTTTAATGCAAACATAGCGGGGGTAATTCTAGATCGAGGGTAGGGTACTTCCTTTCATATACCTTGACTTGTATAGAAGCATAAGCTATGACCTTACCATTTTTCATCACACAACCTAAACCAATTGGGGAAGCATCACAATACACCACAAATCCCTCAAGACCATCTAGAAGTGACAATATAGATGCGGACACAAGCTTGTCTTTCAATGTTTGGAAGCTCCTCAGACACTCATTTTTCCACACAAATTTAACCTTTATTTGTGACAATTTTGTCATAGGGAAAGCAATGGAGGAGAACCCATTCAGAAAACTTCTATAATAACCTGCTAGGCCTAAGAAGCTTTTAATATCCGACGGGGTCAATGGTCTAGGCTAATTTCTAATCACATCAGTTTTCTTAAGATCAACTTTTATACTATCCGCCAACACCATATGACCCAAGAATGCAACCTCCTTCAACCAAAATTAACACATAATATTTGGCATACACTTTCTGCTCCCTCAATCTTTGCAACATAACCCTCAAATGCCCCATATGCTCCTCCCTACTATGTGAGTGACTAAAATAGCATCAATGAAGATTAAAACAAAGGAATCATGGTATGGTTTGAAGATACTATTCATTAGGTCCCTGAAGATGGCCGGTGCATTAATCAACCCAATCGACATCACAACAAACTCATAATACGCATATCTAGTCCGAAAGGCCATCTTAGGGATAGCACACTCCCTTACCTTGACTTGATGATACCTAAATCGAAAATCAATCTTAGAGAAGAAGCTATCCCCTTGCAATTCGTCAAAAAAGTCATCAATCCTTGGAAGGGGATATCTATTCTTGATGGTGTCCCTATTGAGTCACCAGTAGTCAATGCACATTCTAATGACCCATGCTTATTCTGTACAAATGAAACCAAAGTATGCCAAGGTGATTAACTTGTTCTAATAAATCCCTTCTCCAAAAAATCTTTAAATCACTCCTTCAACTCTTTCAACTCTGTTGGGGTCATAGGGTAGGAAATGGAGATAGGTTGAGTATTAGGGAGGAAGTCTATGCCAAAATCTATCTCCATTTAGGGAGTCACACCGGGAAGGTCATTTTGGAACACATCAAGACACTCATTTGCAACCGGGACCAACTCAATGGAAGCGACTTTGGACTCCACATCTTTAACCCTCACAAAATCATACAAACACCCCTTAGAAATCAACTTATGAGCTTTAATGCATGAAATGAATCTATCCTTGACAACCACATCATCATTTTCCCACTCAAGGATGGGTTTATTAGGGAATCAAAACTTGACCCTACAGGTTCTACAGTCAATAGAATCATAGTATGCATGCAACCAATCAATCCCAGGAATGACATCAAATATATACCATGTCTAATTCAAAAAAAACACAAGGCAACAACTTATGCAGGATACAAATAGGACAAATCCTATAAACTTTCCTAGCAACAATAGAGGCACTAATAGGAGTAGACTATTCATATAACTCATGCAACAACTCGGGGTCAACATGGAACCTTTTAGCAACAAAAGGGGAAACAAAGGAAAGAGTGACACTCGGATCAATGAAAGCATATACATCAAAGTTAAAGATTTTCAACATACCAGTAACAACATCGGGGACCTCACCCACTTCTTGCCTTCTATGTAGTGCATAAAACCGATTATGCCTTGGGGAACCACCTTGAGGACCACCTATACCCAATGGAACCGCATTTGCACCCCGAACCTTGCCATAGTTTCTTGGACAATCTATCTTCTTGTGAACAAGCTCCCCACAACCAAAGCATGCATTAGAAGCCTTCAAATATGGGAAATTGTGACTCTTCCCACATCTAGGGCACATATCCATAGGGGCTACACCACCAAGACCTTGAGACCTAGGGAAGTCATTGGCAAAGCACCTATTAGTAGCATGAGAAGGCCCTTGGCCTTTAGGAAACCTAGTACCCTTTTGGAATTTACCCTCAAAACGGGCCCTCTTGGCCTCATGCCCTCTTCACTTTCTTAATTTCACCTCATCCATTTGCTCAGCATAGGTCATCAACCGAGACATCTCAAATATCACTAATTTGCATGGCGAACCGGCATTCTTCATATACCAAGTTGGAGACCCTCATCACAAACTTAGTCATTCTAGATCTAGGATCGACCACCAAATAAAGAGCATACTTTGAAATTTGATGAAACTTGAGGACGTACTCCCTCACACTCATAGCACCTTGTTTCAAGTTCATGAATTTTACTATCTTAGCCTCCCTAAGCTCAAGAGGAAAAAACCGATTAAGGAAAGCCAATTGTAACTCTCCCAAAGTACCGCATTACCAATCCCCTTCTCACCTTCCATTGGTCATAGCATATTTAAGCTACCCCTTTGAGTTGGTATGCCGCCAACTCCGCATTTTCATTCGGTCTAACACCTATAACAGACAACATTTTATAGACGTATCAGTGAACACTTGTGACTTGGTTGGCCACAACTTGGGCAAGCATAGTTAGAGAATCCCGAAGCTCACTACTGGTATGTTGCTGCTCGGGAGTTTGGGCTCGTCTTCCTCTAGTGTTTGGCATGATCTAGCATAGAAAAGAAAAATTGTAAAGGGGGAAAACTTACCATACCTCTATAGGACAACTTAGAACATGAGAAAGGGAGTCATTTCCTAAAATGCTTCATAGCCTCCTATTGATAGTCATGGCACACTTCACAACCATGAATAGGACTCTAATCGATGCGGTGTGTTCAATTCCGAGGACCTACAAATCTAGTGCTCTGATACAAAATTTGTCAAAACCCAAGCTTAGGGCCTAGACATGACATGGAACGAGGGAACCCAAAGGGTCCCCAAATGAGCCTGTTAGAACATCATTACACATCTTTGGTCGCGAAAGCAATAAAAATAATCTAAAAGAGTGAGAGTAGAGGGCAACAAGAGTAAAGGAAAAAGCTTGCACAATATCATAATCAAGAGATAAGAGTCAAGATCATACCATAAATATAAAGAACAATAGAGTCAAGGCTCTTAACATAAATACATAACATGTCAAACAAACACCTCTAATACATAGATAAGAGCGGGGCCCAAGACAAATCTACTGGGGCTCACCATCATAGTCAATATAGAAAATAAAGATGATTGTCTCAATATATAATAAGAGCAAAATATACTAAGGTCCCTGAAGTGGAGCACTCACCACAAGCTTGAGTAGTATTGATCCAGCCACATGGAAAAGGAGGATGATCAACTTGACCACCAGTCCCTACATGGTGATATCATGAAGGAAGGAATATGCGTTAGTACGTTTGAATGTACTAAGTATGTAATATGTAGTGCAACAAAAGATAGGCATCATAATGTAAATGCATAGAAATAGGCAATAGACAACATATAACAATATGAATGTATGCTCAATGGTAAAGTAAAACATGCTTAATAACTCATGCTCATATAAGATATCATATATTAGAGTAGACCAAGCTAGATTTCTAAAGTATAAACCCCTTGGTAGGTTAGTGATTATGTTACCCCATTACTTAGGTGGTGAAGTACTAACCCTTCACTCGATTGGTGATGATGTAGCCCCATAAGCTAGGTGGTGAAGTACTAATCCTTCACTCAGTTGATGAGTATAGACCACCATCTTGGTAATCCGGATTCCTAGACCCCCCAGATTTGCTATGGTCTAATGCAATACTTTATATAGGAATTATCACATACATAAGCTCATTTTAGTATCATAACATCAATCATATCATATCATATCTCATGCTTTGGACCTTCATTTCTTCAAGAAACCATAATCAAACATTTTAGGAAATACTTAGAGGGTGTGAAATGGTAGTATAAAACCATACAATTTTTAGAGATGAAATCATGAAAGGAAATCCCATTTAAAACCATCAGTCAACACATTGCAACACTCTCAAGAAATATACATCAAAATTCCTCATCAAATCCAACATTTGATCCAAGATGTATAACTCAAAACATAGCAAAACAGTCACAACTTTACCCAGCTTCAACAATAGCCTTGGACAGAGATAGGAATCACTGGCAATGAAATACACAGGTCAGCATTTGGTCTGTGATGCGAACCTATTATGGAGGTCATATTAGCGCATCTCTTCGATAGCTACGCGATGTGGTGCTATCGCTGATCGATTCTAGATAATAAAATTATGAAAATTGAAATTGCTAACCATTTTCTCTTAAATTGAGTTTAGACCCTCTCTCCTCTAATTTTGACCCCTTGAACAAGAATAACAAGTTGGATTTTCGATATCGTGCATGAATTTTGTGATATATGAAATTTAAAATATTAAGCATTTTGAGCCACATTTTCAGGCAATTTTTTGGGTCGTTTCACTGAAGCTCTCCAATAGTCGCTTGTCCCTTAGGAGTGCAGACTCTTCTTCCTCTTGAGTTAGGCAAGATCAACTAGCATGGCAAAGAACAATGGTTAGGGAGGGAAAATGTACTCCAACTCTGTAACATGACTTAGAACATGAAAAAGGAAAACATTTCCTAAAACACCTCATAGCCTCTTGCTCATAGTTTTGGTGCACAACCCAATCATGAACAAGACTCTTGACACGGTGCATGAGGAACTCGAAGGGACCCCAAGAAAGGCTCTTAACAAATCATTATACATCCTTGGTGATGGAAGTAATAAAATAGCACAACAATAGAGTAACATAGGGATAACAGGGCTAAGGGACAACTTCCATATCACAAACATCAAGAGTCAAGAGAGAGTTAAAGCTCATAATATTACCCTTGACATGTCCAATAATACCTCTACTATATAGATAAGATATGGGGCCAAGACAAGCTACTACACACACCCTCATAGTCAATATATATATAAAAGAGGATAGTCTTGAAACATCGTATGAGATCATAAAATTCGTCCCCGAAATGGAGGACTCACAAAAGAGCTTGAGAGAAGTCGTACTAGACACGTGGAGGAGGATGATCAAGTGGGCCTCCGGTTCCTACATGGTGACATCATGTAGGTAGAGAGTATGCATTAGTATATTTGAATGTCCAAAGTATGCAGGATTCAATACAGCAAGAGATAGGTAGCATAATCGAAATGTATAAGCATAGGCAATGAGTAGCATATAAAAATATGGCATGCATGTGAGATGCTATGTAGTAAATCATGCTTATATAGGACATAATACATGTGTAAGAAGAGACCACTATCATATTGGTGGATTGTCGCACCATGCCACCTTTGCTGATGGAGGTACCAAGCCCATCAATTGGTTAGAGGATGGTCAAACCCTACCACCTTTGGTGACAATGGTATAAACACCCCCACATGGTTATTAAGGTACAAACCCCATGACATAGATGGTGGATCATCGCACCCTACCACCCTTGGTGACCGAGGTACAAACCTCCGACATGGTTATCAAGGTACAAACACCTCAATACAGTTACCCATCACACAACCCCCGAGGAGGGTATGGTCACATTCCAACACTATATAAAAGAAAACCATATACAAACATTTATTTTATATCATACAGTCATTCAACTCATAAGACATGCATTGGACCTTCAACTCCTCAAGAAATCACAATCCGGACATTTTATCAAACACTTGGTGGGTGTATAGTACTAGTGCAAAACCTTGCAATTCAAGAGTGAAATCATTGTAGAAAATGCAATGTAAAACCATCAATAGATACTTGGTAACACCCGCAAACAATATACAATCAAAACTTACATTAGATATTAGATTCATAGCTCAAAACATGCTAAAACAGTCACCATTTTATAAACCCCAATATAGTGTGCAGTGAAATTCATAATGGATAAAGCCAATGAGTACATAAACTTTAAATCATGCAATTGTAGGGATAAGAGAGGTTGGGTATCATGGGTGAAAGGAACCTATGAAATAAACCAATATACCTTGACCTTGGAGAATCCTTGAAGAAGATTGGATATGGACACTTGAAGCTTGATTGATAACCTTAAGATCCAGATGAGTTTTGAGGCTTGAATTTAGGAGAGGAAATATTGGCTAAGTGTTTGAGTGAGTATTTGTGAATGTCTTGAAAGATATGAACGTGAATTAAGGCTAAGTATAGGCATTTTCATGCATGGGAAAACTTAGACCAAAGACATAAAATCCTTGGACCGAACTTGAAAAACTAGCAAAATTTGTCCAGGGGTGCGACAACCTCACTGGAAATCGTATTTTTGGGAAACTGAAATTGCAATTCTTTTTCTCTAAAATCAAGGTTAGACCCATGTCCCACTCAATTTGACTCCCCGAACAAGAATATGAAGTTGAATTTTCGATGTCACACATGGATTTTGAGATAAATAAAAATTATGATTTCGAGCGATTTCGAGTCAAATTTTTGGGTACTTTTTTGAGTCGTTTCAATATCTCCCCCTTGGGAACATTCGTCCATGAATATCAAAGAAACATATATGAGAGATGCAAACATGACACGTTTATCCCACGTAATGATGCAATAATGCACTTAAACATCATTTCAAAAATCTCAACATAAGTGTAAAATCATCATGACTTTGTCAATTTAAACATGAAGATATGCAATGACATGAGCACTGAACTTAAGATTTAAGATCATATAAAGGACTTAAATCAATAACTTAGGCTTGAATGGAGTGGAAAAGGTAAGGGTATCGCTTTTGTATATACACTTCGGCCTCCAAAATAGCTCCTTCATCTTGTTGGTTCCTCCAAAGGACCTTAACGGAAGCAACTTCCTTGTTCCTCAACCTCTTTACTTGCCTATCCTAGATCCCTATTGGAACTTCTTCATATGCCAAGATGTCTTCAACTACCCTCACAACATCAAGAGGCACAATAGCATTAGGATCACTATATACTTCCTCAAAATAGACATATGAAAGACTAGATGAACCATTTCCATTTCTCAAGGAAAATCCAACTCATAGGCCACCTTACCAACCCTTCTCAACACCCTATATGGAACCAAATATCTAGGGATTAAATTTCCCTTCTTAACAAAATGGACCATACCCTTCATGGGTGACACCTTGAAATAAACCCAATCACCAACCTTGAATTAAAGATCACTTCTCCTCACTTCGGCATAGGACTTTTGGCGACTTTGGGCTATTTTCAACCTTTCTCTAATCATCTTTACATTCTCAAGAGCCTCCATAACCAGATCTAGTCCTAACAAAGCCACCTCTCTAACCTCAAACTACCCAACTAGTGATCAACAACGTCTACCATAGAGAGCTTCAAAAGGAGACATACTGATGCTAGAATAATAGCTATTGTTGTATACAAACTCTATCAATGGAAGATGATCATCCCAACTACCCTTAATCTATAATACACAAGCCCTAAGCATGTCCTCAAGTGTTTGGATAGTCCTTTCGGATTGGCCATCCATTTGAAGGTGAAAGGTCATACTAAGCATGTCCTCAAGTGTTTGGATAGTCTTGGATAGTCCTTTCCAAGACCTCTTTGGAAGGACCTCCAAAAATGTGAAGTGAATTATGCACCACGATCTTATATGATGGACAAAGGAACCCCATGCAATATCACCAAGTCATGAATGTAAAACCTAGCATAATCTTCTACCCTATATGTAGTCTTAACCAATAGAAAGTGAGCCGATTATTCCATCCTATCAATCACAACTCATATGGAATCAAAACCCCTTCTAATCTTAGGGAACCCAACCACAAAATCCATATTACTCTCTTCCCACTTCTAAGTAGGAATCTATATGTCTTGGATTAGGCCACCTGACCTTTGATGATCAGCTTTGACTTGTTCGTAACACACACAACCTTCCTTGGTACCTAAGGGCACCATCTCCCCCTTGGGAGAAAACCTTTACCTTACCATATTTTACCAATTCCTTCAATTTCAACAAAGCGGAGAAAAGATCTTGCTTATCTTTCACCTCCTCAACCAATGAAGATTTAAAACCATCAACAACAACAACACCCCCATTATCAACTCTTTCCAACCTAACCCCTAATCTGGCCAAGAAATGGACCTCCCTAGCCACACCTATGCAACCATCATCAACATGAACAAGGATACCCATGGACACCCTACTCAAAGCATCCGCCATAACATTAGCCTTACGTTGATGATAACGCACACTCATGTCATAGTCCTTAAGAAGTTCTAGCCACCTTCTTTGCCTCAAGTTGAGATCTTTCTTAGTGAAGACATATTGGAGGCACTTATGATCCGTGAACACATCAACATGCACCCTATACAAATAATGACGCCATACCTTTAATGCAAATACTATAGCGGCTAGCTCAAGATCAAGGGAAGGATAGTTCTTTTTATCCACTTTGAGTTGCCTAGAAGCGTAGGCTATAACCTCACCATTTAGCATTAGAACACAACTTAAACAAACTCTAGAAGCATCACAATACAAACAAACCCCTCTAGCCCATCCGGTAGTGACACTAAAGGAGCGGACTGAAGCTTATCTTTCAACGTTTAGAAGTCTTTTCACACTCATTGGTCCACATAAAGTTATCTTTCTTTTGAGTCAATTTTGTCATAGGAAAAGCAATAGGAGAGGACCCATTCACAAAACTTCGGTAGTAACCCAGTTAGCCCAAGAAGATCCTAATAGCCGACAAGGTCAATAGTCTATGTCAATTTCTAATCACATTTGTCTTCTTAGGATCTACCTTAATACCATCCCCCGACACCATATGCCCTAGGAAGGAAACTATTTTCCACAAAAATTCACACTTTTCATATTTAGCATACAATTTTTCTCTCCTCAACCTTCGCGACATTACCCTCAAATGACGCATATGGTCCTCCTCACTATGTGAATAGACCAAAATATCATCAACGAAGACCACAACAAACGAATTAAGGTAGGTTTTAAAGACCCTATTCATAATATCCATGAAAATAGTTGGTGCATCGATAAACTAAAAAGATATCACAACAAAGTCATAATGTTTATTCCTAGTCCAAAAGGCCATCTTGGGAATATCACACTCCCTCAACTTCACCTGATGATTCCTGGATGGAAGATCAATCTTGGGGAAGTGGCTAGCCCCTTGCAATTAGTCAAACAAATCATCAATCCTTTGAAGAGGATACCTATTCTTGATGGTGACCCTATTAAGTTGTCTTTAGTCAATACACATTCTATGACATCCATCCTTCTTCTTCACAAACAACACCGATGCACCCAAAGGTGATTGTCTAGGCATAATCAAAACCCTTCTCCAAAAAGTCCCACGATTACTCCTTCAACTCCTTTAACTCCACTAGAGCCATACGGTAAGGGGGAATAGAAATAGGTTTAGTATTAGAGAGGAGGTATATACGAAAATATATTTCCCTTTCGTGAGGAAAATTGGGAAGATCATCTGGAAAGACATCAAGAAACTCATTTACAACCGGAACAGACTCTATGGGAAGGAAGTTTGACTCCACATCCTTAACCCTCACCAGATTATAAAGACACCCTTTGGAGATCAACGTACGGGCTTTAATGAAAGAGAAGAATTTACCCTTGAATACCACATCATGAATCTCCCACTCAAGGACAGTGTCATGGACCAAGCCTAGGTCCTAGACGTGATCGGAGAATGGGGAACCCGAAGGAACCCCAAACAAGCCTCGTAGCATATCCTTACACATCCTTGGTCTCGAAAAAAATGCAAAACAATGTAAGAAACATAAATAAGGGGAATCGACACTATGGGAGAGACTCGTATTTAAATAGCTTGAATATCATAAGTAAGTTAAAGCTCAAGTGTGATACATAACATGCTCAACAACACCTCTAATTAGGGCTTAATGGGCCAGGACAAGAAACTGGTCTCACCATCAAAGTAAAAGTATACCGAAAAGAAAGATAGTCTTTATTACATAGCTTAAAAAATAGATATTTCCCTCGCACATAAGGACTAACCAACTAGCTTGAATGGATACCACCAAATGAAGCTCCAGTTAATACATGGTAACATCATATAGGCATTGAGTATACGTTAGTACGTTTGAATATACTAAGTATGTAGGATTCAATGCTAAAAGAGATAGGCCTTGTAATGAAAATGCATAACAATAGGCAATAGACATAACACAACAATATTGCATGTATGATCAATGCTTAAGTAAAACATGTTTAAGTAACTCATAATTATATAGCATAGCATATGTGTAGAAAATACCAAGCTAGATTTCCAAATGTATAACCCTTTGTTAGGTTAGTGAAGATGCCGCCCCATCACTTAGGTGGATGAGTACTAACCCTCATCTAGGTTGGTGATAATGTCACCCTATCACCAAGATGGATGAGTACTAACCCTCATCTAGGTTGATGAGTACTGACCCCCATCTAGGTTAGTGATGATGTTGGCCCATCATTTAAGTGGATAAGTATTAACCACATCTACATTAGTGATGATGCTACCACATCACTTAGGTGGATGAGTACTAACCCTCATCTAGGTTAGTGATGAAGCTGCCCCATAACTTAGGTGGTTGAGTACTAACCCTCATTTAGGTTGTTGAGTACTAACCCCCATCTATGTTAGTGATGATTCCTCCCCATCACTAGGTAGAGAAGTACAAACCCTTCACTAGGTTATCTGGGCACTTAGACCCCTTAGATTGCGTATGGTCGACCCCTTATATGGTATTATGCAACACTTCATATAGGAATGATCATATACATAATCTTATTTAATCATCATAACATCATTCATAACATATCTCATGCTTAGGACTTTCAATTCCTCAAGAAAGCATAACCGGACATTTTATCAGACACTTTGGCAGTGTGTACTGAGGGTGAAAGACCATGCAATTCAGAGATGAAATCATGCAAGAAAATATATTATAAAACCATGAATAAACACCTTACAACAGCACATATATATTCACATCAAAATCCCTTATCGAAACTTACAATAGATCCACGATACGTAGCTCACAACATAGCAAAATAGTCACAACTTTACATAGCTTTAACATAGTACATAAACATGTTCATACTAGTAAAACCATTCGTAAAATCAACTTTAAATTGTGAAATTTAGGAAAAAGAAAGGTTGGGTATCATGGGTGAAAGGAACCCACACTGTTTAGGTCTAGAGTTGTTTGGAATTGAAATTGCGAAGAATGGAGGCTTGGAAATGATCTTTGAATCCAATCTTGTTCTTGGGTTTCCTTGAAATCGAATTGGGGATTGATGGAGCCTTTTGAGAGAATACAGAGTGTAATTGAGATGAGAGTAATGAAATTGAGTCCTTAAGATTGGAGTTTAGGTCTTCTAGGAAGGTTAAAATAGACTAAAAAGTCAAAAAGGGTCATTAGGATAATTAGCATTTACGAAAATACCATTACTGAATGGATGGAAAAAATGGCAAAGTGTTGTCTCACTGGAGACTTCACTGGCCGTGTGGAACTCCACGGGTCGTGTGGAGTGCCCATGTGAAGTGCCTTAGTGAAAAAAATGGAAGTTGGGAAACATGGAAAAATTGACGTCTAGTCACGTTGACGGCCACTTTCACGGGCCGTGTAGTGTTACATGCACGGTGTACTTGTCCGTCCCACCCCACATAGATAAGAAAATGTTGTTGGCCACTATCCGCCTAGGTAAAACAGCCCGTAGCCCTTCACATGATCCATACAAGACCACACTGCCCGTATGGGTGCCCATGGAGCTTCACTGAATGGGAGGGCCTCACGAAAAAGGTCATAACTCCTTCATCCGACGTCGGAATGAGGTCATAACTCAGAGGGATTTTATTTGACATATCATGGACCACTTAGTTCCAAAATATGCTAAAAGTTATACTAGTTTAAATTTGACCCCTATATGAAACAACACCCAAAAACTCAACTTGGAGGTAAGTCTTGAACTCATTTATATACTAGGAGTCTCCCATGAATCTAGTACACGCCCAACCTAACCAAATGAGGCTTGAAACATGGATATACAAGAGAATGCAGTTACTGAGTGTCACAATATCTCCCCCTTGGGAACATTCGTCCCTGAATGTCAAAGAAACGTAGACAAGGAAAGTAGTCATGAAGACTTTAGCCCAAACATGAATGCAACAATGCACATAAACATGATTTCCAAGGAAATTTCTACATGTACATCAAAATTCTCATAATCTTATTAACATGAACATGAATGCATGCAATGACATAAGGGCCGAAACTTGAGACTCAAAATTGTTAAAAAGGACTTATCATGTCATCATAAGCTTGAATAGAATGAAAGAGATACAGGTATTGCTTCTCCATGACCGCACGAGCACATACAAATGGACGACTCTCCCAAAGGGGCCTTGACGAATACCATCTCATCATTAACCAACCTTTCCACTCATCCCTCCAACACCTTCACTGGAACCTTCCTTTAAGCCAACATGTCCTCCACATCACCCACAATTTCAAGAAATGCTATAGCGCTAGAATTACCAACATATCCCACACACCTAGAAGCATGAAGAACTGGACGAACCATATTTATATCCATAGGCAATCCCACACTACTACAACCTTACCAACTTCCCCCTATACTCTATAAGGACTCACAATCTTCAACTCAATTTTCAACCTTAAACATATGTAGTCCACTTGGTATAACAACCACCATCTCCCCCTTGGGAGACAGCCTCCACTCTATCATTTTCTAACCCAAAACTTCCAAATCTATCAAGGCGTAATCAAGGCCTTGCCTAATCTAGCAATCTTAACCCAAGAAAGTTTAGAATCACCAAGGACACTATGCTATCATTCCCAACTTCCCTCATCCTACTTCTAACCTATCCAACTGATTGAACCCACTAGTCTCCTCTTTGCCATCATTATCCACATATGCTAAGCTACCCATAATCAACCTACTTAGAGCACCAACCACAACACCAACCTTATCAAAAAAAAAGAACTAAAGCACACTCATATCATAATGCTTAAAGAATTCTAACCACTTCTTATTATTCACAAAGCACACTTATCATCTTTTAGTAAACAACCTTTTATCCTCCAAGACTCGCAACACTACCCTCAAATAATTCATAAGCTCTACACAATTCAATACGTTATTACTAGAGACCACCACAAATGTATAAATGTAAGGCTTTAAGACCCTATTCTAGAGACCCATAAACATAGCCAATACATACATCAACCAACCTCCATGAAGACACAAAATGCATACAACTATTCCATCCCAAGTATAAAACCACAAATTACCACACCAACTCTAACAAGTCACAATGCAAAACCTAATGCAAGATGAACATGGATCAACACTTATGGACTTTCTAGCAACCAAAAAGAATAAAGAGAGAAACAATGGCACAACGGCCTCAACAATGCACACATATAAAAGCCAAGGAAACTTCAACTTACCGGTAATAACATTGGGCACTTCTTGCCTCCCTTGAAGAGCATAGAAATGATTATGTCTTGGAGAGCTCTCTCTATCAACTTCACCCTTTTTGCGATACCGAGGACATTTAAACTTTTTGTGACCCAGTTCCCCACAACCAAAACAAGTGTTTGTTCCTATAAAGCATCGGCCACTATTATCCTTACCACACTTTGGACACCCAACATTCAAAGCCACACCTTTAACACCTCGGGTCCTTGGGAAATCATTAGCAAAGCCCATCTTAGAATCATGAGAAGACCCTTGGCCATGATGAGACAGGCCACCTTTTTGGAACTTACCCTTAAAACGGGCCCTCAAGGCCTCATGATCTCTTTTTTTCCTCAATTCCTCCTCCTCCATTTGTTTTACATATGTCATCAATTGAGATAAGTCCATGCACCATTTAGAAAAGCGGCTAGGCATTGTTCACTCAATAAATCGGAGACCCCCATCACCAACTTATTCATCCATTATCTAGGATCGCGAACAAATGAGGAGCATACTTTGAAAGTTGATTAAACTTAAGGGCATACTCCCTAACACTCATAGCACCTTGTTTGAAATTCATAAACTCCACCAACTTTGTTTCCCTAAGCTCAAGAGGGACAAACCGATTGAGGAAAGCCAATTTGAACTCTTCCTAAAGTATCACATAACTATTTCCCTTCTTCCCCTTCCATTAGTCTTATCAAATTTGGGATACCCCCATGAATTTGTATGCCGCCAACTCCACCTTTTCATTCAGCCCAACACCCGTTATATTCAAGATTTTTTAGACCTCATCAATGAAATCTTGTGGGTCCTCTTCCATCTTTGACCCATAAAAAATCAAAGGATTCATCCTCATCAAGTCTCTTACCCTACTCCCAGGGTAGTAGCATGAGGGTCCTGGGCCCCTTGGTTGACTTGATTGGCCACAACTTGGGAAAGAAAAGTGAGATCATCCCGGAGCTCACTATTAGTAGGTTGCTCTTCGGGAGTTTGGACCCTTCTTGCTCAAGAGTTTGGCGTGATCTAGCATAGCAAAGAACAATAGTTAGAGGGGGGGGAAAGAACTTAAAACAACTCTACAGCAAGACTTAGATTATCAAGAAGGGAAACATTTCCTAAAATGTCTCATAGCCTCCTATGCATAGTCATGGAAAGCTTCACAACCATTAATAGGACTCTAATCGACGTAGTGTGTTGGACTCCGAGGATTTATCAACCTAGTGCTCTGATACTATGTTTGTCACGACCCAAGCCTAGGGCCTAGACGTGACCGGCATATGGGGAATCTGAAGGAACCCAAGACAAGTCCCGTAGCATATCATTACACATCCTTAGTTGCGAAAGCAATGCAAAACAAAATAAGAAACATAAATAAGGGGAATTGGGACTATGGGAGAGACTAATATTTAAATATCTTTAATATTATAAGTCAAAACTCAAGCATGATACATAACTTTCCCACAACATCTATAATTAGGACTTAACAAGGGCCAAGACAAACAACTAGGCTTACCATTATAGTAAAAGTATACCAAAAAGAAGTATAGTTTAATACATAGCTTAAAAACTTAGATATTGCCCTCACACATGAGGACTCGAACTAGCTTGAATGGATACCACTAGCCACGTTGAGGAGGATAATGACCAAATGAAGCACCGATTCCTATATGGTAACATCATGTAGGCATAGAGTATGCATTAGTACGTTTGAATGTACTAAGTATGTAGGATGCAATGCTACAAGAGATAGGCCTCATAATCAAAATGCATAAGACCAATGCTTAAGTAAAACATGCTTAAGTAACTCATTCTTATATAGGATAACATACGTGTACAAAATACCAAGCTAGATTTCCAAATGTACAACCCTTTGGTAGGTTAGTGATGATGCTGCTCCATTACTTAGGTGGATGAGTACTAACCATCATCTAGGTTGATGATAAAGCAGCCCCACCACCAAGGTGGATGAGTACTAACCCTCATTTAGGTTGATGAGTACTAACCCCCTTCTAGGTTAGTGATGATGTCACCCTATCACTTAGGTGGATAAGTTCTAACTTCCATATAAGTTAGTGATGATGACACCCCACCGCTTAGGTGGATTAGTACTAACCCTTATCTAGGTTAGTGATGATGTTGCCCCATCATTTAGGTAGATGACTACTAACCCTCATCTAGGTTGATGAGTACATACCCTCATCTAGGTTAGTGATGATGCCACCCCATCACTAGGTGGAGAAGTATGAACCCTTCACTAGGTCATCCGGGAGCTTAGACCCCCCGTATTGCGCATGGTCGAGTTCTACCCTTCACATAAGATTCATCATATGGTCTTATGCAACACTTCAAATAGGAATAAAATCATATTCATAAGCTTATTTCATCAACATAACATCATTCAAACCAAACCAAAAGTTGATCTCATGCTTAGGACCTTCAATTCATCAAGAAAGTATAACCGGACATTTTATCAAACACTTTGGGGGTGTGTAGTGGGGGCAAAAGACCATGCAATTTAGGGATGAAATTATACAAGAAAATCTATTGTAAAGCCATTAATCAACACCTTACAACACCCCTAAGAAATTCACATCAAAACCCCTTATCAAAATTTACAATAGATCCAAAATATATGGCTTACAACATAGCAAAATAGTCACAACTTTACATACCTTTAACATAGTTCGTAGACACGTTCATACTAGTAAACCCATTTATAAACTTAACTTTAAATCATGAAATTTAGGAAAAAAGAACCTTGGGTATCATGGGTGAAATGAACCCATGAATGAAACCCACATACCTTAGGTCTAGAGTTGCTTGGAATTGAGATTGGGAAGAATGGAGGCTTGGAAATGATCTTTGCATATAATCTTATTCTTGGGTTTCGTTGAAATTGAATTGGCGCTTGATGGAGGATTTTTAGAGAATTCTGAGTGTATTTGAGATGACAGTAATGAAATTGGGTCCTTAAGATTAGAGTTTAGGTCTTCTAGGAAGGTTAAAATAGCCTAAAAAGTCAAAAAGGGTCATTAGGATAATTAGCATTTACGAAAGTACCATTAGTGAACAGATGGAAAAAATTGTAAAGTGTCATGTCACTAGAGACTTCATTGGCCATGTGGCAATCCAGAAGTTGTGTGGAGTCCATGCGTAAGGTGCCTTAGTAAAACAAAAAATGGAAGTTGGGAAACTTGGAAAAACTGACGTTTCGTCACTTTGAAGGCCACTTTCACGGGCGGTATAGTGTTACACGGATCGTGTATTAGTCCTTCCTACAACACTTCAACAAGAAAATGTTGTTGGACACCATACACCCAGGTGACACGGCTCGTACCCCTTCACACGAGCCATAGAAAACCATACTTCCCGTATGGGTGCCCCTGGGGCTTTACTGCTCGGGAGTGTCTCACGAAGATGGTCATAACTGCTTCATCTAATGTCAGAAGGAGGTGAAACAAGGTTCCTTGAAAAGCTAACTCAGAGGGATTTTATTTGACATATCGTGGACCACTTAGTTCCAAAATATGCTAAAAGTTATACTAGTTTAAATTTGACCCCTATATGAAACAACACCCAAAAACTCAACTTGGAGGTAAGTCTTGAACTCGTTTAGGTACTAGGAGTCTCCCATGAATCTAGTACACCCCAAACCTAAAAAAAATGGGTCTTGAAACATGGATATACAGGAGCGTAAAGTTACGGGGTGTTACAGACGGGTTCATTTGGGAATTGGAATTTGACCCTGTAGGTTCTAAAATCAATAGAGGCATAGTATTCATGCAACCATTTCATCCCAAGAACGACATCAAAATCGACCATGTCAAACTCAACAAGATCACAAGGAAATATTTTATCCAAGATGCAAATGGGAAAATTTCTATAGACCTTTCTAGAAAAAATATATGAGCCAATTGGAGTAGACACCCCATATGACTCACACAACAATTCGAGCGCAACATGGAACATTTTGGCAACAAAAGGGGTAACAAAATAAAGAGTGGCTCCCGGATCAATCAACGCATACACATCAAAATCAAAATACTTTTAACATACCTGTAACAATGTCAGGCACCTCATCAACCGCTTGCCTCCCATGCAAAGCATAAAACCAATTGTACCTTGCGGCACCATCTTTTCGGCAACCTCTGCCCAAAGGAACCACATTGGCACCCCATCCTTGAGGACAAACATCCTTACCCTTGTTGCGATCACGAGGGAAATCAACCTTTTTGTGGCCCTCTTCCCCAGAACAATAGCACACATTAGTGTCTCTCAAGCATGGGCCTTATGACCCTTACTACATCTTGGACATATATCATTAGGGAACACAACACCAACAACTTCGGCCCTTGTTAAGTCATTGGAAAATATCCTATTATAAGCATAAGAAAACCCTTGGCCTTGGTGGAACATGCCACCCCTTCAGCTTTGGAAACCTCTCCTCAAAATGGGCCCTCTTGGCCTCATGACTCTTAACTCTTCCTCAACTTTTCCTCATCTATTTGTTTGACATAGGTCATTAAATGGGCAAGTGCATTTCACTAAATAAACATGGTGGACCGGCACTCCTCACTCACCAAGTCGGAAACACCCATCACAAATTCTTTCATCCTAAACCTTGAGTCGCCCACCAAGAGAGGAGCATATTTTGATAGTTGGTTGAACTTGGGGGAATACTCCCTCACACTCATAGACCCTTGTCTTAAATTCATAAATTCCACCAATTTGGCTTCCCTAAGATCAAGAGGGAAGAACCCATTAAGTAAAGCCACCTTGAACTCCTCCTAAAGTACCGCATTATCAACCCCCTTCTCCTTTTTCCATTGATCATACAATGATATACTACCCCCTTGAGTTGGTAGGCCGCCAAACGCCACCTTATCCTTCGACTTCACACCTATGATAGCCAAAATCTTATAATCCTCATCGATGAACTCTTGAATGTCCTCACTCACCTTTGACCTATGGAATTCTGGGAGATTTATCCTCATGAAATCAGTCACACGAGATGTCAGTGTAGGAGCATAAGGGCCTTGGGCCCCTTAATTGGGTTGATTAGCCACAACTTGAGCAAGAAAAGTGAAAGCATCCCGAAGCTCTTTATTAGCCGGTTGCTCCTCGGGTGTGCGGGCACTTCTTCCCTCCATGTAAGGCAAGATCTAGCATGACGAAGGATAATTGTTGGGGGAAAACCTTACCTCAACTTCTATAGCATGACATAGAGTAAGAAGAAGGGAAACATTTCCTAAACGCCTCATAACCTCTAGCTCACAGTTAAGGTGCACAACACAACCATGAACAAGACTCTAATTGATTCGGTGTATTGGACTTCGATGATCAAAAAACCTAGTGCTCTAATACCAAGTTTGTTATGATCCAAGACAAGGGCCTAGATGTGACATGACGCATGAGGAATTCGAAGAGACCCAAACAAGCTTCTTAACATAGCATTGCACATCCTTGGTTGCAAAAACAATTAAATACAATAACAATAGAGTAAAATAGGGATAACGGGGCTAAGGGACAACTTCCGTATCACAAACATCAAAAGTCAAGAGAGTGTCAAAGCTCATAACATTACACACGATATGTCCAACAACACCTCTACCACATAGATAGAGCGGGAGCCAAGACAAGTTGCCAAGATCACCTTCATAGTCAACATATACATAAAAGTAGATAGTCTTGAAACATAGTGGCGATCATAAACATCATCCCTGAAATGGAGGACACACCAAAAAGCTTGAAAGAAGTCGTACTAGACACATGGAGGAGGACGATCAAGATTGGCTCCGGTTTGTACATGGTAACATCATGTAGGCCTAGAGTATACATCAGCACATTTGAACTACTAAATATGTAGGATGCAATACAGCAAGAGATTGGTAACAGAACAAAATGTATACTTAGTTGATTAATTCAGGGGTTGTGCTGGAACATAATGTTGGACGTTCTCCACTTTAAGCATAGGTAATGAGTAGCATATAATAATATGGAATGCATGTGATATGATATGTAGTAAATCATGCTTATATAGGACATAAAACATGTGCAAGAAGAGACCACTATAATGTTGGTGGATCATCGCACCCTACAACCCTTGGTAATTGAGGTACCAACCCACACCCTACCACCCTTGGTGACCGAGGTACAAACCCTCCGATATGGTTATCAAAGTACAAACCCCCCAACATGGTTGGTGGATCATCACATCATACCACCCTTGGTGACTGTGGTACAAAACCCCTGACATGGTTATCAAGGTACAAACCCCTTGACATGATTATCAAGGTTCAAACCCCTCGACAAAGTTACCCAGTGCGTAACCCCTGAGTAGGGCATGGTCTTATCCAATATTATATAGAAGAAAACCATATACATATATTCAATGCATCATCATATAGTCATTCAAAACTCATAAGACATATATTTGACCTTCAATTCTTCAAGAAATCATAATCCAGACATTTTATCAAACACTTGGGTTTATAGTGCTAGTATAAAATCATGTAACTAAAGAGTGAAATCATGCCAGAAAATTCAATGTAAACCCATCAATAGATACTTTGTAATACTCTCTACTAGAATAAATCAAAACCCTTCGTCAACACTCACATTAGATCTTAGATTCATAGCTCAAAACATTCTAAAACAATTGCTATGTTATAAACCCCAACATAGTATGCAATGAAATTCATAATAGATAAGATCCATGAGTAATTCAACTTTAAATAATGCAATTTTAGGGATAAGAGAGCTTGGGTATCATGGGTGAGAAGAATATATAAAAGAAACCCACCTACCTTAACCTTAGAGAATCCTTCAAGAAGATTGGAGATGGAGATATGAAGCTTAATTGAGAACCTTAAGATCCGGATGAGTTTTGAGGCTTGCATTTATGAGAGGAAATATTGGCTAAGTATTTGAGTAAGTATTTAGGAATGTCTTGAATGATATAATGGTAAAATAAGACTAAGTATAGGTGTTTTTATACATAGGAGCACTTAGGCCCAAGACCCTAAAGCCTTGAACCGAACTTGAAAATCACACTAGAAATAATATTTTTGGGAAAATGAAATTGCGTTTCATTTTCTCTAAAATCGGGGTTAGACCCATTTCCCACTCAATTTGACCCACCTTAACAAGAATATATAGTTGGATTTTTTATATCACTTATGGATTTTGATATATATAGAAATTATGATTCAGGGCACTTTCAAGGCATATTTTCGAGCACTTTTTGGGGTTGTTTCAGCAACAACTTTCACGAATCCGAACTAGCCATCAAAAGGTTGATGGATATAGTCTCTGGCCCCTACATTGTTAGCTCATGTAGGCTAAAGTATGCATTTGTACAGTTGCATGTATGAAGGATGCGGGCATGCAATACATATGAACTTATTAAACCTGCATTCAATATTAGATGACAAGGGCACATATAATGAAAGATGTATATAAGCAAAGGTGAGTAATATAATGATATGCCATTAAATACATGCTGCTTCTATATGGCGAACATATGATCACAACTAACACAAGCTATTACATAAATTTGCTCGAGGAAAGTCTCCCATCGAGTGAGAGAAGGTTACTTGCCAAAAGTAATCTATAATGCACCTTATAACTGAGTAATTTCAGTGAGATTGACACCTTCCTAACAACCCAGTAATTTCAGAAGGATTTCAGTATCGTATCATATCATAATCGTAACCATACCTTACAACCTGGTTATTATGATAAGGGTTACCATATACCTTTGCTGGCACATAGTTCAAGAGAAAGGAAGAGGATACTAGGGGATTACCCTGACACCTCCAATCCCATTGGGTGAAAAGTAATCATCCAATAAGAATACATATATACATATACATGCTTTAAAAAGAGGCATATGTTCTTTCAAATCATATTAATGCATATTAGGCTTAAAAGCAAAACATTCTTCATAATCATGCACACTTTGGCTCAAAATCCTTATCGTACTTCAATTCACACTTTCATGTATAGGTAGATTGTTCACTTATAAACAAGATGGTGTAAGCACCAGGTGTTGTCAAAGAGTCATATCATAGACATTTATATGATGACATTCTTATCATAGTCATGTTTTCCTCAAAATCATATTCATATATGTATGCTTAACCCACCTAATAATGTTCATCAAAACTATATTCATAAATATATGTGGGCTTAACCCACCAAATGATTTTCATCAAAATCAATGTTGATGTATGCATAAGCCATGAATAATGTGAGAATAGAATGGGTAATAAAGATTCAAACTTAAGTCAATAATAAATTTAGAAAATCATAAGCAATTCTTGGGAATAGCAAAAATTTACAAGAAAGTCGTTGATGAAAAGGATGTCAAAAAGTGTCAAGTGTCCCATATAGAGGCTACACAGGTCATGCAAGGGGTCACATGGACCGTATGGCCTTCCATGGTGCTTCACTTAGGAAAATTTTCCACTAATGAAGTTCTAAGACAACGATTCCACAGAAAATTTCTAAACCAACACCCATACAGGACACCACACGACTTATGAAGGATTCACCCGGACCATATGAGGTTCATGTCTGAAGTGGCTTTGCCAAAATGTCATTTGAAGGCTAAGGCTCCTCTCACGAGCCACCACATGGCTAGTGAAGTGTCACATGAGCCGTGTGGGTTTCATATGATGAATACCTTGGTCTAGAACTACAAATTAAGGCCAACACTCTACACATAATGTCAATGGCCATGTAAGGCTCCTCAACGCGGCCAGTGATGAGTCATACGACTCATGGAGGTGCCTATGTGGTGTCACCCTAGTCAAAAACTTCTCAAAACAAAATTCAATGCACCATTAAGGACTAACCAAGTTTGGGTCCCTACATCATCTCCCCCTTTAAAACATTCTTCCTCGAATGTGCTACAACAAGGCTTGAAAAGCTTGACTTGAACATGAATATTCCAAATACAAGGAGACAATTGATATTTCATCATTTGAAAATCATAAAGTCACTAAAACTCATATCAAAACATCTTTAAATCATTCAAAACTTCTTTAAATCATTTTCATGAACATGTAACATGCCATGTCATGAAACTTAAGAGTGAAAGAATTAGAACCATTTGGAATAGGAAGAGCTTAATACCTTGCGCTTGAGTAGATTAGAAAAGATGGAGATATCATTTCATCATATCAAGCTCCACCTCTCCTGTAGCACTCTCCACATGTTGATTTCTCTATAGCACCTTAACAAAAGCCACATCCTTGGTGTGATGCTACTTGCTATGCAAGATCTCAATCGGGACTTCCTCATAACACAAGTTCTCCTTAACTTCACCACCTTCCAAAGGCACAACTGCCCTAGGATCACCAATCAATTTCCTCAACATAGACACATGGATAACCAGGTACATAGAACTCAAATACGGAGGCAAACCCAATCTAAAAGCCACATTCCCAATCCGCTCAAAAATCTCATAAGGGCCTCCGTACTAGGGACTTAGCTGTCCCTTCTTACCAAAACACGTTAAAACCTTTATGGGTGACACCTTCATGCACACTCAATCACCGATATGAAACTCAGGATCCCTTTTCCTAACATCTGAATAACACTTTTGGAAATTTTGAGTTGTTTTCAACCTCTCCCTAATCATTTTCACCTTCTTCATGGCCTCCAACACCAAATCTAGGCTAACTAAAGTCATATCTCCCAAGTCAAACCACCCCAACGAGGATCTACATCTTCTACCATACAAAGCCTCAAATAGTACCATATCAATGCTAGCATGAAAGCTATTGTTTTAAGAAATCTTGATAAGTGGTAGATGATCATCCCAATTACCATTGAATTCCAACACACAAGCCCTCAACATATCCTCCAAAGTTTGAATTATCCTTTCAGCCTGCCCATCTGTTTAATGATGAAAAGCGGTACTTAACTCGACCTTATTGCCAAGTCCTCTACAAAATAAACTCCAAAAATGAGAAGTAAATTGGATGCCATGATCTGATATGATTTATCTAGGCATACCATCAAACTCACCAGTTCATAGATATACAACCTTGCATTATCTTCGGCATTACAGGTATTCTTGACCGATAGGAAATGAGAAAATTTAGTCATCCGATCAACAATTATCTAAATTAAATCCAATTGCTTTTGGGTCCATGCCAAACAAACCACAAAATCCATGTTTACATCCTCCCACTTTCAAGCGATAGTCCCAATATCTTGAGTTAAACCACCGGGCCTTTGATGATGTACCTTCACCTATAGATAATTAGGGCATTTAGATACAAACTAGGTTATATCTTTCTTCATACCATGCCACCAATTCACCTCCTTCATTCTCAAAGTATTTTGGTAGATCCTAGATGAATAGAATAATGACAGTTATGGTCTTCACTCATGATCACCTTTCTAAGACCATCAAAATTTGATACACACAACATATCTTGATGCAAAAGCACTCCATCTGCCACTTGGGAGAAAGCCTTTATATTTTTTTTAGTAACTAATTTCTTCAGCTCAACTAATGATGGGTCAAAATCTTGCTTAGTCTTGATATCAACAACCACAGATGATTTAGCCCCATTTTGGACATGAATGCCACCATAATTAGAGTTAGACTATATAACACCTAACCTAGCAAAATGGTGAACACCTTTCACCAACTCCTTCTTTCCTTCAGCAACATGAGCCACACTTCCCATAAATAGTCTACTAAGAGCATTGGTTACATGTTTGTCTTGCCAGGATGATATTGAACACTCATGTCGTAGTCCTTAAAAATTTTCAAACACCTTCTTTGCCTCAAGGTAAGATCCCTTTGGGTGAATGTAATCGATGAAGACATCAACATGAACTTCATGCAAATAATCTCTCAAAATCTTCAAAGTAAACACCACAGTCGCTAGGTCAAGAGCATAAGTTGGGTAATTATGCTTATGTACTTTCAATTGCCTTTATGTATAAGCTATCATCTTACCATGTTGCAAAAGCACACAATCCAACCCAATCCAAGAAAATATACCAAAAACCCATCTAAGCCATCTGATAGAGTCAAAATAGGAGCCAATTTAAGTGGATCTTTTAAAGTTAGAAAACTCTTCTCATATTTATCCAACCATACAAACTTGTTCTTCTTTTGAGTTAGCATCACCAATGGAGATGCAATGGACGAAAAACCTTCTACAAACCTACTATATTAACTAGCTAATCCAAGAAAATTTCGAATATCTAATGGAACAAATGGTCTAGGATAATTCTTCATGGACTTGGTCTTCTTTGGATCAATCTTAACACCATCATCGGATACCATATCACAAAGTAAAGATACTTCACCTAACCAATATTCACATTTTCTGAACTTGGCATACAATAGTTTTTCCCTCAAAGTCTGAAGAACCAACATCAAATGATCTGTATGCTCCTACTTACTACAGGAATATATAAGGATATCATTGATAAAACATTAAACTATTAAGAAATTTCTTGAACACGCAATTCATAGGGTACATAAACACAAGTCGAGAATTAGTCAAACCAAACAACATCACTACAAATTCAAACTGCCTATATCTAGTTCCAAAGGCTATTTTGGGAATGTCACACTCCCTAAACTTCAATTGATGATAACTAGAACAGATTTCAATCTTTGAGAAAAGGGTGGTCCTTGAAGTTGATCAAACAAATCATCGATATTTGGCATGGGTATTTATTCCTAAAAGTCACCTCATTCAGTTACCTATAATCAATACACATTCAAAGAGACCCATCTTTCTTTATTACAAATAATATTGGAGTACCCCATAGCTATATACTTGGTCTAGTGAAGCCTTTCTCCAACAAGTCCATCAATTGTTCCTTTAACTACTTCAACATACCTTGTGACATATGGCAAGGAGGCAGAGAGATAGGTTAAGTATCCGAGAGGAGATCTATGCCAAAGTTTATTGCCCTTTAGAGAGGAATCCAATGAAAATCATTAGGAAACACATCTAGAAACTCATTAAACACTAGAACTGATTCAAGAATAGGTGGCTCAGACTCCACATCTTTAACCCTCACAATATGATAGATATACCCCTTAGAAATCATATTTGAGGCATAGAGAGAGGAAATAAACCATTTTTTAATAGCGGCGTCACTACCCATCTATTCAAGAACATGTTTATCTGAAAATTGGATCTTACTTTCTGGGTTCTACAGCATATAGAGGCATATAACTTTAAACCAAAGGATAAGCATCAAGATCAAGGACTTTTAACACACCAGTCACACCATCTGGAGTCTCCTCTATTTCCCATTGTGCATTCAAAGCATAGAACCTGTTATTTCCTGGGTCACCACCTTGTGGATCTCTTTGCTGGCCTTGATCACCTTGGGCCACTTTACCCTGACCCTTCTAGGCAGCTATCACAACCCAAGCCTAGGGCCTAGACGTGACCAAGCGCAAGGGGAACCCGAAGGGACCCCATGAAAACCACGTAAAGCATCATTAGACATCCTTGGTCGCTGAAGCAATAAATCAAGCGTTCAAGATTAAAGAATGGGGAAAACAAGGCTAAGGGAAATGCTTGTAAAATATCATGGTCAAAACACAAGAGTTAAACTTATATCATAGATACTTAACATGTCCAACCAACACCTTTACTACATAGATTAGAGCGGGGGCCAAGACAAAGAAACTGGGCTCACCCTCATAATAAAATAGAACATAAAAGAGAGTCTCAATACATATTAAGAGAGAATATACTAGGTCCCCAAAGTGGAGGACTCACTAACTAGCTTGAATAGCACCGAAATAACCACGTGGAGGAGGAGGATCAACTTGGGCACCGGTCTAACACATGGTGACATCATGTAGGCATAAAGTATTTGTTAGTATATTTGAATGTATTAAGTATGTAGGATGCAATGGAACAATAAGTAGAAATCGTAATCAAAATCCATAATACTAAGCAATAGACATAATATGACAATATTGCATGTATGTTCAATGCTTAAGTAATTCATGCTCATATAAGATATCATATGTGAAAAATAAACAAAGCTAGTTTTTCAAGGTATAAACCTCTTAGTGGTTGTGTGGTATAAACCCCTCACATGGTTGATGGTAATCACACCTTACCAATATGGTGATGAAATATAAACCCCTCACATGGCTAATAAGTATAAACCCCCAACATGTTTACTAAGGTTCTTGTCCCCCAAATCGGGTATGGTCTAATGCAAAAATTTATATAGGATTTATCATATGCTCTAGTACACACTTTATATAGGAATAATCAGATACATAATCTCATTTCATCTTCATAAAATCATTCGTATCATATCTCATGCTTTGGACCTTCATTTCCTCAAGAAACCCTAGCTAGACATTTTATCAAACACCTTGAGGGTGTGCAATTGGAGTAAAAGTCCATAAAATTTAGAGATGAATTCATACAAGAAAATTTACTTAAACACCATCAATCAATGCCTTTCAACACCCCCAAGATATTCACATCATAACCTGTCATTAGCTCCAACATTACATCCAAGATTTAGAGCTTAAAACATAGCTAAATAGTCATAACTTTACATAGCTTTAACATAGAGTGTAGTGAATTTGACAATGATCAAGACCCATTTGTAAATCAACTTCAATTCATGCAATTTATGTAAAATGATACTTGTGTATCATGGGTGAAAGGAACCCATGAAAGAAACCCACATACTTTAGCTTGGAGGTGAACTTAGGGATGATTTGGGATAGAGTCATGAAGCTTGAAGAATAACCTCGAAGGAGAACCTTAGCTTGGGATGAGGATTTGGGACTTGAGTTTGAGGAGAGAAAATATGACTAAGTGTTTGAGTGAGTATTGGGAAATGTTTAGGGTAGTATGAGGGTTAAATTTTGCTAAGTATAGATAAAAATATGTTTGGGAAACCTATGCCCAACAATTAAATATTTCGGGCTACATAGGAAAACACTACTAGGTAAAATACACCTTTCCGTGTCACGCAAAGGACGTCGAGGTAAAATTGTTCAAGAATGCACCCTTGGACCGTCGTGGAGGCAACGCAGAAACCTCACTAGAATTTGCACTTTCAAAAAATGAAACTGCTATTCTTTTAATCTTAAATCCAGGTTAGACCCTTTTTCACCTATGAAAATTAAAATTCTTGGTATTCTGAGACACATTTTTGGGTATTTTTTGGGGTCTTTACAATATATTCCCCTAGGGAAAAATCATCCCCGAATGTAAAAGAGATGTACAAGACAAGAGTGATCATCAATAAATCAGCCCCAACAAGACTGCAACATAACATGTAAAATATCACTTTCAAATTTTCAATATAAGTGTAAAATCATCATAAACCTTCCAACATAAACATGAATGCATATGAATGACATAGGGGCTGAAATATAAGATTTGAAATCACCTAGGGGACTTAGGATTAGTACCTTAGGCTTGAATGGAGTTGAAAAGATGAGGATACTACTTTTGCATGTCTTCTTCAGCCTCTCATGTAGTACTTTCAACTTATTGGTTCCTCCAAAGGACCTTTACGGATGTCACCTCTTTGTTTCTCAATTTCTTTAATTGCCTATCCAAGATCTGAACCAGAACCTTCTTATAAGTCAAATTATCCACAACAACACCCACAACATTAAGACGTACAATGGCATTAAGATCACCAACATATCATCTCAAAATAGAGACATGGAACACGGGGAGAACCGAATTCATTTCTCTAGGAAACTTCGACTCATAAGCTACCTTGTCGACCCTCTCTATCACCTCATAAGGACCAACATATCTTGGATTCAACTTCCCCTTATTACCAAATTGAGCCACACCTTTCATTAGAGAATCCTTCAGATAGACCTAATCACCCACTTGGAATTCTAGGTCTTTCCTTCTTACATCGGCGTAAGATTTTTGATGACTTTGGGCTATCCTCAACCTTTCCCTAATCATCTTAACCTTCTCAAGATCCTTCATAACCAGATCCTATCCTAATAAAGTCATCTCTACAACCTCAAACAAAGCCACTGGTGACCTACAACATCTCCAATAAAGAGCCTCAAAAGGAGCCATACCGATACTAGGGTGATAGCTATTGTTGTATGAAAATTCTATCAAAGGAAGATGGTCATCCCAGCTACCTGTAAGCTCCAAGACACAAGCCCTAAGAATATGTTCAAGTTTATGAATTTTTCTTTCGGCATGACCATCCATTTGGGGGTGAAAGGCCGTACAAAGGTGAATTTGGGTACTAAGACACCTTTGAACAGACCTCCAAAAATGTGAAGTGAATTGTGCACCACGATCCGATATGATGGATAAAAGAACCCCATGCAGTCTCATACTTCATGCATGTACAATCTTGAATACTTTTTATCCCCATATATAGTCTTAATCGGTAGAAAGTGAGCCAATTTCGTCACCCTATCAACCACCACCCAAATGAAATCAAAACCTTTTCTAGTCTTTGACAACTTGACCACAAAATCCATATTAATCACTTTCGACATCCAAGTGGGAATCTCAATGTCTTGGGATAGGCCACCCAGCCTTTGATTCTCGGCTTTGACTTGTTGACAACTATGGCAACCGGAAACAAATTTAGCAATATCCCTCTTCATGCCTCCCCACGAATTCATATCCCTCAAGTCTCCATACATTTTGTTGGAACCAGAGTAATGGAATAAGAAGAATTATGGGCCTGATCACGGATCTTCTCCCTCAAACCATCAACGCAAGGCACACATAACCTACCTTGGTGCCTAAGGGCACCGTCACCCCCTTGGGAGAAAACCTCTGCTTTTCCCTCTTTCACCAAAGCCTTTATTTCAGGCAAGGAAGAGTCAAGATCTTGTTTTGCTATCACCTCATCAACCAAGGAAGACTTAGACCAATCAATAACCATAACACCATCACCAGCAAACTCTTCAAACTTAACCCCCAATCTACCCAATCTATGCACCTCCCTAGCCATCTCCCTATCACCACAATCAACATGAGCTAGGCTACCTATGGACACCCGACTTAAAGCATCTGCCACCACATTTGCCTTGCCCAGATGATAATGCATACTCATGTCATAATCTTTGAGAAGTTCTAGCCACGTTCTTAGTTTCAAAAGGAGATATTTTTGAGTGAAGACATATTAGAGGCTCTTATGATCGGTGAAGACATCCACATGCACCCCATACAAATAATGATGCCAAATCTGTAATGCAAACACAACGGCGGCTAACTCTAGATCATGGGTAGGGTAATTCGTTTCATGTACCTTGAGTAGTCTAGAAGCATAAGCTATGACCTTACCATTTTGCATTAGCACACAACCAAAGCAAACTCTAGAGGTATCACAATACACAAGAAAAACCTCAAGCGCATTCGATAGTGACAATGTAGGAGCTGACACAAGCCTATCCTTCAATGAATGGAAGCTCCTCTCATATTCATCAGTCCTCTAAAACTTAACAATCTTTTGACTCAATTTGGTCATAGGGGAAGCAATGGAGGAGAACCCATTCACAAATATTCTATAGTAACCCGTATGGACCAAGAAGCTTCTAATACCCAACGGGGTCAATGGTCTAGGGCAATTCCTAAATCACATCGGTCTTCTTAGGATCCACTTTTATAACATCCCCAGACACCACATGACCCAAGAATGCAACCTCCTTCACCAAAAATTCACACTTATCATATTTAGTATACAATCTCTCTTCCCTCAACCTTTGCAACACAACCCTCAAATGACCCATATGCTCCTTTCTACTATGTGAGTAGATCAAAATATCATCAATAAAGACCACAAAAAAGGAATCAAGGTACGATTTGAAGAACCCATTCATTAGGTCCACGAAGATGGTTGATGCATTAATCAACCCAAACGACATCACAGCAAACTCATAATGTTCATATCTAGTCTAGAAGGCGTCTTAGGAATATCACACTCCCTTACTCTCACTTGATGGTACCCAGACCAAAGATAAATCTTAGAGAAAAAGCTAGCCCCTTGCAATTGGTCAAACAAGTCATCTATTCTTTAAAGAGGATATCTATTTTTTATACTTACCCTATTAAATAGCCAGTAATCAATGCACATTCTAAGTGACCCATCCTTCATCTTCATAAACAATACTGGATCACCCTAAGATGATTAACTAGGTCTAATAAATTCCTTTTTCAACAAGTCTTTCAATTGCTCTTTTAACTCCTTCAACTCCGCCGGGGCCATACGGTAAGGGGGAGTGGAGATAGGTTGAGTCTCGGGAAGGAGATCTATGTCAAAAACTATCTCCCTCGGGAGGAACACTAGGAAGTTCATTTGGAAAGACATCAAGAAACTCATTTACAATGGGGACTAACTCAATGGAAGGGACTTTGGACTGAACACCTTTAATCCTCACAAGATGATACAAAAACAACTCTTAGAAATCAACTTATGGGCTTTAATGCATGAAATAAATCTACCCATAACCCCCATATCTTGACTTTCCCACTCAAGGATGGGTTCATTAGGAAACTGAAACTTGACCTTATGGGTTCTACAATCAGTAGACGCACAGTAGGCATGTAATCAATCCATCCCAAGTATGACATCAAAATCCAAAGTCTAATTCAATATGATCTCAAGACAACAACTTTGAAAGTTGATCAAACATGAGGGCATACTCTCTCACACTCATAGCACCTTGTTTCAAGTTCATAAACTCCACAAACCTTACCTGCCTAAGCTAAAGAGGGAAAAACCAATTATGGATGGCCAATTTGAACTCCTCCTTATGCAGAACATTACTAGCATCCTTCTCACCCTTCCATTGCTTATACCAAATTTGGGCTAGCCCTTTGAGTTGGTATGTCACTAACTCTGCCTATTCATTAGCCCAACACCCATGATATTCAAGATTTTGTACACCTCATTAATGAACTATTGTGGATCTTCATCTACCTTTGACCCATAGAAAATCGAAAGATCATCCTCATGAAGTCTCTTACCCTAGCTCCTGGGGTATTAACATGAGGGTCTTGGGGCCCTTGTTGGACTTGGTTGGCCACCACTTGGGCAAGAAAAGTAAGGGCGTCCCGAAGCTCACCATTGGTAGGTTGTTCCGTGGGAGTTTGGGCCCATCTTCCTCTAGTGTTTGGTATGATCTAGCATAGCAAAGAACAATTGTCAGGGGAGAAAACCTCATTACAACCCTATAGCATGATAGAACATGAAGAAGGGAAATATTTCCTAAAATGCATCACACCCACTTATTCATAGTCAGCTTCACAACCATGAATAGGACTCTAATCGACGTGGTGTCTTGGACTCCGAAGATCTATCAACCTGGTGCTCTAATACCATGTTTGTCATGATCCAAGCCTAGGGCCTAGATATGACACGGCATAGGGGGAACTCGATGAGACCCCAAGCAAGCCTCGTAAAGCATCATTACACATCCTTGGGCACTGAAGCAATAAATCAAACATTCAATTACAAAATGGAGAAAATGGGGCTAAGGGTAAAGCTTGTAAAATATCATGGTCAAAAGACAAGAGTTAAATTTATATCATAGATATTTAACATGACCAACCAACGGCTCTACTACATAGATTAGAGCGGGGGCCAAGACAAAGTAACCAGGCTCACCCTCATAGTCAAATAAAACATAAAAGTTAGTTTCGATACATATTAAGAGAGCATAGAGTAGCTCCTAGAAGTGGAGGACTCACTAACTAGCTTGAATAGCATCGAACTAGAGACATGGAGGAGGATGTTCAACTTGGGCACCGGTTACTTCAAGGTGACATCAAATAGGTATAGAGTATGTGTTAGTACATTTGAATGTACTAAGTATGTAGTATGCAATGCAACAATAAGTAGGCATCATAATCAAAATGCATAATATTAAGCAATAGACATAATATAACAATATGGCATGTATGTTCAATGCTT
>JAABOM020117741.1:0-23064 GCA_011800125.2 Solanum clarkiae | reverse complement strand
TTAATTCACGCAATTCTGCCGGGGCCATTCTATATGGAGGGATGGAAATAGGTTGAGTGCCTGGAAGTAAGTCAATAACAAAATATACTTTTCATTCTAGAGGTAAGCCTGGAAGTTCTTTAGGGAATATATCAACAAATTCATTCACTACTGGAACTGATTGAAGAGTTGGCGATTCTGCCTCCATATCCCTTACTCTAATAAAATGACGCATATACCCCTTAGATATCATCTTTATTTCCTTAAAAATAAGAGATAAACTTACCCTTTGGCACCCCAATATTGCCTTCCCATTCAACAACTGCCTCATTTGGAAAGTGGAAGTACACTCTCTTAGTTCAGTAATCCACGGTGGCATAGCAAGAAGATAACCAGTCCATACCTATTATAATATCAAATTTCACCATTTCTAGCTCAATAAGATAACCAATATGTCAGGATCACAAACAGTTAACGCACAGTCATAATAATCCTTCTAGCCATAATAGATTCACCGGTTGTTGTGGACACTTCAAATGGTTTGTTCAAAATTTGGGTGTCTCTTAAGCTTCCCAGCAACTAGTGGAGTGATGTATGATAGTGTAGAACCAGGGTCAATTAATGCATATACATTATGTGCAAAGATGGACAATGTACCTGTGACCATATCGGGTGAAGCTTCCAAATTTTGCCGACTCCCTAAAGTATAAGTGCGTTTCTGGACTCCGCTAGAGCTAGCTGCCCCTCTAGCACCTCTACCATGACCTGTATATCTGGTTGACCCCTACCTAAAGGAGGAACTGATGATGATGATGCAACAGTTGATCCAGTAGGTTGTGTTATATCCCCCATACGTCTCCTCGGGCAATCTCTCATCATATGCCCTGGCGCACCACACCAATAACAAACATCTGTGCCAACATGACATATACCTGAATAAATTCTTCCACACTGTTTACAAGGCTGGTTAGGAGTCATTTGCTGGCCTGTCAAATATCCTATTATCTGTGCACTTTGTCCCTCACCTTGTTGACCAAACTGATTGCTTCTAGACCCTTGAAGTTGTGGTGGAGCACTGACTACAGAGTAGTAGGATGATGTCCTAGGCGGTCTATTAGAAAACTGAGGCCTAAGCTCTCCTTAGGACGGTGTAAATTGCCTTGTAGATTTGGACCTTTAGGCCTTCCCCCTTTCCAACTCTTGTGTCCTTCTTCTTTGCCTCTGATCCTCCAATTTCTGTGCAAAATCTTGTATCCTCGCTATATCCATGTCTTTATTCAAGGAAGCAATGGTACAGTCTCTGACCAGATACGTATCCAATATATCTACATATCGATGAACTCTATCTGCTATAGTATCAACTACATTAGGAGTATACCTAGCCAGGGAATTAAATTGAAGGCTATACTCCCTCACACTCATATTCCCTTTGTGGAGGTTCAAGAACTGATCTGCATGGGCCTCTCAGATCTCTAATGACAAGTAATGGTCAAGAAATGCCTCTTTGAACTCTTTTCAGGTAGTTAGAGGTGCATCTATATCCTTAGATTGCTTCCAAGCTTCATACCACAATATAGCCACACCCTTCAACCTTTATGTCACTAACTTGACAGCTTCTGTACCACTCACATGCATAACATCTAAAATGCATTGAATCTGATCAATAAAGTCTTGTGGATCTTCATTAGGATCAGACCCAATGAAGGATGGAGGGTCCAAATTTAGGAAGTCATGTATCCTCGTGTTAGCTGCCCTATTCGCACCACCTGCACCTATAATTGGACCTTCCTGTCTTTGACCTTAGCCAGCAACTATACAAGTCAATAGTTGGACTACATTTCTCAGATCCTGCACGGTAGCATCGATAGGTGGTTCTGGGGAAATTTCACTACGACTTGGTTCATCAGTAGCTGGAAGAGTTGGAGATGTCTGTGACAGAGACTCATCTTGATCCTCATTTCATTGTCTCACCCGACTGGGTATACCAACCACCACTTTTACTTCCTTCCCTTTACCTTTGTTTATCTTGGTTTCTGGCATACTTGTACAAAACAATTTAGAGGTTAGACACAATCCACCTATTACACTTGGCTCTATGGCACAATCTAAAGAATGAAAAGAAAGTGACAACTCCTAAATGCCACGTAGCCTCCTATGCACAACACATCAATAAAAAAGACTCTACATAGATACGGCTTTGTAGACTCCTTAGGATGACCCGCTCTGATACCACTTCTGTCATGCCCAAACTCCCGTTAAGGCAGACTAGCACCCTTTGCCGATAAGGCTCGAGAGAACCAACCTGTATCCACACGCTTTCCATACATATTATAAGGGATTTATACATTTAACATGCTTTCAAGAAAGTAAACAATAATAATAAGTCAAAAGGAAATGCATATGACTAGGCCATTGAGGCCACGTTGTCTAAAGTACGAGACATGACTACACTTTAATTTACATAGTCTACAAAGCCTCTAGATAAGGAAAAGTATCTGATAAGGGTCGGGACAGGCCCCACCTCGACCAACTATACAATACAAAAATATAAGCTCTAGACACACAAAGCTCCGAGGCAACCTGGAGCTTGGTAACAACAGTTGGATATCCTGTACTCCTACTGGGGAGATCTACTAGAACCTGTACCTTCAGCATGAAATACAGTTCCCCCATAAGGGACGTCATTACTAGATAATGTACTGAATATATAAGAGAAGAAATACTATATATGAAGTAACAACTCAAATGAAACTATGCACTTGTGTAGCATAAGAGACCACCTTTAGTTATACTGTTGGATCATATACTTTATGTTTTTTTTATTACTTTACCTTTACTGTATAATCTGTGCACAACATGTAATATAAATGACCAGCTAATTAGTGGTAAATCTATATCAGGATCGGCCCTAGCTAGGCTTTTCGTTTCACCCCTTGGGCTACCCCTCGTGACAGGATCGAGCCTGGCTAGGTGATTTTTCCACCCCTCAGGTTACCACACATTAATAAGCAATATACTTTACCTTTCAATTACCTTTGAGATGATTCTTTTGGTGGTCATAATACTAGAGCTCTAGGACTATAGATATATCATGTGACGTGTAGATAATCATACAAGACAATATGACAATGAAAAGAGTACGTTACACAAATAATGAAACGCGTATGAGATGAAACAACTCATGAACTTTATTTAGCAACAAGAACCCATGTAACTTGGTATCTACGTATGCATTCAGATTTGAAGGTAACTATGTGTGGGATCATATGAACATGTGAAAGAGTGGAAACACAGTTAATAATTGTGTCGGAGTTGGTAAGTGCCTTTATGTGCCAAGGAAGAATCTAGATTTCATGCCAAGTAATACGAAATCGAGTAGCCTTACAAACCTCACTGTACCACCTTGCTATTACCTCAAGATAACCTTCCCTTCCCCCAAATATTTATCTACAGTATAGTAGGTGATAAACTAGCATTAGTAGCCAATAGATACATCTTGGCTACCCAATCTCATAAAAAACAACACACGGGCAGCAAGCGTGTAATTATCAACCCGCGCGTATTCTTCCAATCTCGCCTCTAATCGTATTTTCTACTACACATTCTCTTATACATTTCGTGTGAAGCCTGGTTGAGTACCATAACAATCTCACAAAAGCCCACAAAGCACAACACATAATAATTATACACAACACACAAGTAGGCGACATAACATTACATCGTCTTGCTACACTTTGAAGTCTATAATCCCAGATCTGTTTTAACTTCAACCAAACTGTATATAACATACTTACACATAAAACCAGATTTAAAATAGTCCAAAAATAGTTCCAAATTAGATGAAGGTCGTGGAACAACAATTCCCAACTACCAGCCCACAAGTTCGTACTAAGAACACAATCACGATATCATACAAGAACTCACTTTTGCGGACTGTAAAAATTCTGCATCATCCTTTATACATCATTATAGAATCAAGGCTCACTAAAAATAGTAGCCTCCCTTCATAATCTACGGACTGTAAAAATTCTGCATCATCCTTTATACATCATTATAGAATCAAGGCTCACTAAAAATAGTAGCCTCCCTTCATAATCAATCCAATCAAGAAGAGAAAAGCTTCCAAGTAAACAAGAAAAATCTAGAACGACTTTTGGAACACATATTGTCCAATAATTTCAGCACAGGTATAATCAACTTAGCCTCTTTTTTTTCATGAAACAACAATACTAAACACATAAGTATTCTTACTTACCTTTACCCTCAAGGTATAGGGCTTCTCCAAGAACCCTAAAAGTCTCCTTGTGGCTGCTTTGCAAGGTTAAGAAAGTGTAGAGAGAAAGCTTTGGAAAGCTGATTTTTTGTCTAAGTTAAATGACTTGAAGGAGCTGCTTGTAAGCCCTTTTAAAGTATTTCTTTTGATGACTTTCTTTTACATTTTAGGCCTTATTTTATCAAGTGAGTAATGTACCATTTTTCCCCTTTCACTTGGGCCTTAAGGGGCTCCAAATTGATGGGATTTTGCTGCCATTATCCCCCCTTTCTCTTAGTTAGTTTGGGACTAAATCATCAAAGAAATTATTGGACTGAATATGTATTCCAATTATGATTCTAAAACACGAGCTAAAGTTACACCTTTAACACGGACTGTATTCATAATCGGACTTGGACAAATTCGGTGTTGGGCCTCGTCTCCGTCTAGCTAGCAAGTTTAAGCTGAGCAAGTAGCTGACTCACCTGCTAGCTTCCTAAGTCCTACAAGCACCTCAATTCACTCACTTTGTTTAAGACTGCGATCTCCTCAATTTGACTTAAACTTGTATACACTCGACCCTCTTAAGCGTTAGATGTACATATCGCCCTCTAATATGAGATTCAAACACTTAAAAAGTTGGCGCTAATTTGACAAAGTCATATCATGTTTCATGTGCATAGGACTGGTACATATGAGGTGTGGGGTGTTACTCCTAGACTGGATATGGGGCATACTTGCCCAATCTTTGTGACAGCCATCCAAGCCCATGACGGTCGATCACTACCTCTAAGTCTGGCACCCTACTCAGCCCTGAATCATTGAGCCTTGACTCCTCGTGAAATTACTGCACAGTCTTCTCTGTCCTTTTAGTTCCAACCCATTGTCGTAGATAGCTTTCATACCCTCGATTCCCTATCTGACATTTTTGGGGTCAGTAAAGGAAATAGATGCGTCAACTGAGGGTTGTGACTCTACAGTATCATGAGGGGTCTGAGATGCCTCTAGTGAACCTGTCTTTGAGTGTGAAGGCTATACCCAAACCTTCAACATTGCCCTCCTCATCAAAATATGAGGAACTAGTAACCTCTATCGGGATCAATGCAACTCACGCTCTAGTCTGGGGCACATTTTCCCCAGGGTCAATCCTGACTCTATGGACTTCTTCAGATCCTTCTGACTGATTATCATCTGACGGTTCATCCCTCAACCGTCGACCCAAAGCTTTAATAGCTTATTTTCTAGCCTTTGGTGCCATAGGACCTGAAAATTACATTGCAAAACCATGATGAGCACCACGTTTATTTATACTCAGAAATAAAGAAAGAAGGAAGAACAAAAAGTAAAACAAAGAAAACCTTCACAGAATCAATTGCAGGTCTACAGATACGAGGCACAGGTACAACTAGTAGGGTGACCTACGAGTTGTACAACAGCCTCGTAGTGCTAAGGTTCCCAAGAAAGATAACATTCTGATCATCGATACGAGGCTCAGGTATAACTTGTAGGATGACCTACGAGTAGTAGCCTCGGCTCGTAGTCGGTAACAGAATATAATTTAGAACAAGGAAGGTCCTACGATACCTTCAGTACGAGTCCTAGTAGTCACTACGAGTCATAGGTGCATCTCGTATGGCAAGTATTAAGGAACCATAGGCGACTGTTTTCCCCTATGAGGGATAACTAAAACTCTTAGCAGAAGGCAACTATGGTGCCTTTAACCTTTCCACACAACCCAAAAATCATTCAACTCACAAAATCGACAGCATCGAAGCAAAATATCATCTCAAACACACAAACAAACCCGTTAGTAAATCATGACAACCACCAAGTCAATAGTTATCGCCCAAAGATCTATGCATGATCAACACAATCAAACAACAAATCCAAAAAACATTCGAGGAATCCCCAAGAAAATTCGATCCCTAAACTCACAATTATCAACACCCAACACACAATCATAGGAGTTTAAAGGAGTTCAAAAGAAAGCCATACAATGGGTATCTCAAATGATAAATCATATTCAAAACATACCACATCAACCCAATTCTAATCCCGCCATGAATTCACAAATTGATCAACCAACAATCATGCACTCCACCCTTATGATCAACATGTTAACATCACAATCAACTAAAAAAAGGTGATTTCATCATTCAAAACAACACTATGGCATATTAATCAACCAAACCCCAATCCTTATATCTACTAAATCATATTCTCAAGGGTTTTCTCAATATCCTCACGAAACACACAATCATCCAACAATATATGAGAATCATAACATGAGTGTGTATAATTTAACCAAGAAAGCATACCACTCAGGAAGATCAAGAGCAATTAATTGCAATGAAAGGAAAAAGGGAATGCCGAAACACTAGGGTAGTTGACTCGCCGAAAAAGCTTGCCAGAAAGTGATGTAGACTGACGGAGAAGATAATCAGAATAGTAGAAAAGGTTTAGGGGATGCTTTGCTTGGGAAGAAACCATTCAAAATAAGAGAAATTAGGGGTCAAATTCATTTTGACCTCTAATATACCCTTACTGGGTCGACTTTAAAAAATCTGTATTTCGGGGCTACGAAACCCCGACTACGAGTCGTAGGACTCCCTATGACTCATAGATCCCGATTCTCCACTTAGAAAAATTCAAAATTCATATTTGGGTACTACGAACCCCACTTACGACTCGTAAGGGACCCTACAAATCGTAAGGTTGGCTCGTAGTGTGTGTGCCAATGTTAATTCATCATTGGTTCACTCTACGATGCATAACTATGAGTTGTAATGTGCACTACGGCTCATAGGCCTACTTGTAGAGGCTGCTCCAAATCCAATTTTCCTCCAACTTTCAGTTCTTGATTAATACTTGTAAACCAAACCTCAAAATACACCAATTTCCAAGATAAAACAATTGATTCAATGTTTTAACACTCAAAATAAAAATCAATCTACTACCTAACAATTCAAACAACAAAAATAAACTTGAAAACAAGCCAAAATTATAAAAGATACTTGGGTTGCCTCCTAAGATGCATCTTTTGTAATGTCGTGGCTCGAATTTGTCATCTTCCATTATCAAAAATCTTCAATGGTCCAAACTTCACTCTTAAAATTATCCGGATGTTTCATTGATTGGCGGATATCAATCTCAACCTCTGCATCATTAATCATAAACCAAATTTGATCGGAATTCATATCCACCAAGGCTCTCCTGGTGGTCAAAAATGGTCTACACAATATGATAGGCACCTCAAAATCAACCTCGCAATCCAAGATCATGAAATCAGCGGGAAAGATGAATTTAGCAACTTTCATAAGAACATCAAAGAGTATAGCTTTTTGATAGTTCTATCCACCATGAGCAACCGCATTCTTGTTAGAGTAGAAGTGCCAAGACCAAGCTTTTTGAACACGGCAAGAGGAATTAGATTGATACTTGCTCCTAAGTCACACAATGCCCATGCAAATTCTACATCACCGATGATACAAGGAATAGTGAATGTACTGGGGTCCTCCCTCTTTTGAACTAGGCATTTGGTCATGATCGTACTACATTGTTGGAGCTCTTGGCTCAAAGTGCGCTTCTTTGTCACCAAATTCTTCATGTACTTGGCATACCCAGGCATCTTTTTCAAAGCTTCTAGAAGGGGAATTTTGATGGACAATTGATATAGCATCGAGAGGAAGTGTTTGAATTTTCCATCCCCCTCCTTCTTCTTAAGTCTTTGGGGGAAGGGTGGAGGAGCTTTTGGGATCATTCTAGCCTTTTCTTGGTTTCTCGCTTCTTCGCGTTGCATCGAGTCACTCTTTAAACCTTTTTCCTTATCCACAACTTTACTATCAATACCCTTCTTACAAACTTCATCCTCAACCACCGGCATAGGGGGACCAATGGTACTTTTACCACTTCTAGTCATGACCACCATGCAATGCCTCTCATTCTTAGGATTTTGAACCATATTTCTTGGTAAAGTTCCCTTTTGGTGTTGGTTCAATTGAGAAGAAACTTGGCAAAATTATTGTTCTAATTGTTTAATGGGCGCCGAATGAGACTCTATCTTTTGGTTTATGCTTGAAATATTTGATTTCATTACTTTTAAGGTATCTTGATGGCCGACCCTCTTCAACAACTTGTCAAACAACTCCTTAATCCTAGAAGTACTTGATTCGGCATCATGGTTGTGGGGTGGTACATAAGGACCATTTCTATAGCCATCTCTTCTACGCCATTCGGTATCCGACACCCTCTCTCTTTCATAATATCCACCTCAGTTGCCTCTATATGCACCATCATAGTTGTAGTTTTGACCTTGGTTCCCTAAACCTTGCCTCTAATAGTCTGAATTGGACTATTGGGGGTTGTTTCGAAAACCCGTCGATTGGTTACTCACGAAGCAAGCATCTTCATCAAAGAATGGTTCATCATACATGGGTGCCTTAGGAGGTTGGTGTGTCACCACTTGAATACTCGCTTGATTTTGCTTTAAGACCAAATCCATGCTTGTGTAAAGTTAGGCAAGTTGTTGCATGATCTCCTCTTTGACTTTAGCTTGCTCATTGTTGGTGTTTACAACACAAGAAGTCCTCATAGCATCTCTATCTCTTTGACCACATACTCTATTGGTTTTAACCATTTGCTCCATCCTTTCAGTGATCAATGGAAAAGGTTGGTCAACAAACGTGCCTCCCATGATTCTGTCAACATAAGCTTGACAATTCTCCTGAAGCGCCCAATAGAAAATCTCAACCAAGGCATCATCAACAATCTTATGATCAGGGACCATTGGAAAACACTTGGTGAATGTTTCCCATGTGGTACTACTAGAGTCACCAGGCGATTACTTAAAATTATTTGTTTGATCTTTGAGTTTAAGCTTCTTGGACCTTAGAAAGTACCTTTCTAGAAAGCTCTTTGAAGCTCTGGCCAGCTTGTTATTGTACCTAGAGGAAGCTCAGACAATCACACTGTTGCATTACCAGTTAGTGACAATGGGAACACTTGCAAACCAACTACATCCAAGGAAAGATTTTGTGTCCCCATGACACTTTTACAGATGAAGACGACATTATGGAGATGACGATGAGGATCCTCTGAAGATAACCCTGTGAACAAACTATGATTTTGGAGCATTTGGAGTAATCCACTCGTCACTATAAACTTAGTGTCTGCTGGTAATGGTGGCAACACTATAGCACCAGTAACGTCCATGACCATAGGGTTCAAGCGATATTGATTCCAACCATCAGCATTTTCATTGAAATCTCTAAGTTGTGGCCTATTATCCTTTGGTGGTGGATTCTCCTCTCTTCTCATATCATCATCATTCACATTCATTTCTTCCTCAACCGTAAATCCCTCAGTCACGTGAGCCATTCTTCTAGTGATTTGATGGATCTCCAAATTGATTGGAGCTAAGGAATTGCTCTAGCTCCTCGTATTGGGCATACAACCCAGTACACCCTGCAAATAAGACTAAAAAACAAAAAAATAAATAAAAGTAAAATACAAGAGTATATAGAAATTAAGACTTGAATTAACTACTAGTGAAATCAAGTCAAGAACCTAGTCGTATTCCCCAGTAACAGCACCATAATTTTTTATGTTCATGCTCCAACAGTAAAGCGGTCGTAGTCAGCAATAAACCTAACTAGAGGTTAGGATCAAATCAACAGGGAATACTGGGCTTGACTAAGTTGATCTACTAAAAGTCATTTCAAGCATTGATCACTATATTCTCTAAAATGGGAGGGGGGTTTTGTGATTCAAAATGAAGGACAAAAAACAAACACTATACTATTTACACAAGAAGAAAATCAGATTGAGGGACAACCTTGGAATTGTGTTCCCTAGAATTCATTGACTCAATTACCCTTGACAACATAACTCTAATTAGGAATTCACATGCAGGACGGTAACTTAGATTCTTCTAGCCCTCTTGTGAAGGTGAAGGTCAAATTTCACCATGGCTCTTTGTCGGTGATCATATTGTACCAACTAACCATTACCCATTATCCCAGTCAACCTCCCCTTGATCAGGTTTGGTTGATTAAATGAGAACTCATCAATCGAATCCTGTCATCTACTTCCCTTTTCCGATTCGTCACTACCTTAGTCGGGATCATGATAGTAGGTGAGGTTTGGTTTTGGCCACCACCAAACAACAATCAAAGTGAAGGAAATAAATAATACATGCAAAAACCTCCCATCAAAGAAATACACAAAGTCTAGCTTATTTTAAGTCAATTACTCATGGTTCCTACAACCCAAAGTTGTGGATGCTTAGCTACTCATGACTAAGGCAAAATTAGCAATAAAGAATATGAGAGACATAGTTGAAAGATTATCCAAAACAGTGAAGAACAAGAGCACCTTCGAGTTGGAAACCACAATTAATGAAAGATGAGTACAATGTAATATTCAATCTCCCAAAATGGGTCTTCAAATTAAAAAATGAAATCTACACAACACCCTAGAAATATTCAAAAGAAAATATTCAAAGTGATGGAATCTGAAAAATTGTTCAAAGTCTTGCGCTAAAAACCTAACATTAACTATTTATACCGTTTACAAAAACACCCTAAAATTTAAAAAGAAAATATAGTTGGCAGCTATTACGTCTCGCAGATAGTATTCATAATCGGGTTTTCGCTTCATAGTCAGCATTTGGTATTTTTTACTTGACTGCTACGACCCACTGTTCAAGTCATTGCTTGGAGTAAGACTCATATGCTCTTCTAGTAGACTGAGCCTTTATTTCTTAGTCAAAACTTTTGGCTCATTTTTCCTTGCTACGTCCCCACTTATATTGTAACGATTCAAGGCTAGGGCCTAGACATGACACGCCGAATGAGGAACCCGAAGGAACCCCACACAAGCCTCTTAACTTATTGTTATACATAGTCAAAATAGAACATAAAGAAGAGTGTCTCAATACATCATAAGAGCAATATAGACTAAGGTCCCTGAAGTGGAGGAGTCACCAACTAGCTTGAGTAGCACCGAACTAGCCACGTGGAGGAGGAGGATGATCAACTTGGGCATCTGTTCCTACATGGTGATATCATGTAGGCAAGAGTATGCGTTAGTATGTTTTAATATACTAAGTATGTAGAATGCAATGCAACAAAAGATAGGCATCGTAAATCAAAATGCATATCGATATGCAATAGGCATAATTTAACAATATGGCATGTATAATCAATGCATAAGTAAAACATGCTTAAGTAACTCATGCTCATTTAGGATATCATATCCATAGAAGAGACCAAGCTAGCTTTCCAAAATACAAACCCCTTAGTAGGTTGGTGATAATGCCACACCATTACTTAGGTGGTGAGGTACAAACCCCTCACTAGGTTGATGAGTACAAACCCCAATATAGGTTGATTATGATGCCACCCCATCACCCTGGTGGTGAAGTACAAACCCCTCACTAGGTTGATGAGTACAAACTCCCATCTAGGTTACCCAGGCTCTTGGTTCCCCCGGATTGGGCATGGTCTAATGCAACACTTATATAGGATTCATCATATACATAAGCTCATTTCATCATCATACCATCATTCATATCATACCTCATGTTTTGGACCCTCAATTCCTCAAGAAACCACATCCGGATATTTTATCCAACACTTAGAGGGTGTGTAATGCTAGTATAAAATCATGAAACATAGAGATGAAATCATGCAAGAAAATCCATTGTAAGACCATCATTCAACACCTTTCAACCCCCTCAAGAAACGTATGTCAAAACCCCTCATCAAATCTTACGAGAGATCCAAGATTTATGGCTCAAAACATAGCAAAGCAGTCATAACTTTACATAGCTTTAATGTAGTTCATAAACATGTTCATACTAGTAAACCCAATTATAAAATCAACTTTAAATCATGCAAATTGAGTAAAAAGGAGATTAGGGAACAAAATGTGGAAGGAGCCAATGGCTATAACCCATATACCTTAGCTTTGAAGAAGCTCTTGATGAAGGTTGAAAATGGAGGCTTGAAGCTTGAAGGAAATCCTTAGTTCCGGATGAGAGTTTTGAGACTTGAATTTGGGAGTGAAAAATATAGCTAAGTCTTTGAGAGGATATTGGGAAATGTTTAGGATGATATAATGGTAAAATATAACTAAGTATAGGTAAAAACACATTTGGAAACACTTAGCCCCAAGACCCAAAAGTCTTGGACCGATATAGAAAAACTGGACAAAAAATGTATAAAAGCGCGCCTTTGGCTCGTTGCGCCAGGGGCGTGGATCATCTTTGGAAATCTCATTTTTTCGATTTTCAAATTTTGCTACGGTTGTTCTTAAATCGAAGTTAGACCTTTCTCCCCCTAATTTTGACCCCCTGAACAAGAATATGAAGTCAGATTTTTGGTATCACACAAGGATTTTGAGATATATGGAATTTAATATTCCAGGAATTTCGAGGCACATTTTTTGGCACTTTTTGGGGTCGTTTCAATATCTCCCCTTGGGAATATTCGTCCCCTAATGTAAAAGAGACATACTAGATAAGAGTGATCATAAACAAATCAGCCCCAATAAGAATGCAATATTACATTTAAAATACTATTTTCAAAATTTTAGCACAAGTGTAAAATCATCATAAGTTTGTCAACTTAAACATGAATATATTTGAGTGACATAGGGATTGAAATATAAGAATTGAAATCACATAAGGGCTTAGAGTTAGTACCTTAGGCTTGAGTAGAGTGGAAGAGATAAGGATATCGTTTTTGTATGTCTGCTTCAACCTCCTAAGTAGCACTTTTAATTTGTTGGTTCCTTCAAAGGACCTTAACGGATGTTATCTCCTTGTTCCTCAATATCATCACTTTCCCATCAAAAATATGAACCAGAACCTCCTCATAAGTCATGTTATCCTCAACAACACCCACAACATCAAGAGGCACAATAGCGTTAGGGTTACCAACACATTTTCTCAACATTGAGACACGGACTCAACTCATAAGCTACCTTGCCAACCGTCTTTATCACCTCATAAGGACAAATATATCTTGGACTCAACTTCCCCTTTTTACCAAATCGGACCACAACATTCATTGGAGAAACTTTCAAATAGACCCAATCACCTACTTTGAATTCAAGGTTTCTCCTTCTCACATCGGAATAGGATTTTTGATGACTTTAGGATGTTTTCAACTTTTCCCTAATCACCCTAACCTTCTCAAGAGCCTCTATAACCAGATATAGTCCTAATAAAGCCATCTCTCCAACCTCAAACGAACAACCTGGTGATCTACAATGTCTCCCACAAAAAGCCTCAAAAGGAGCCATACCGATGCTAGAGTGATAGCTATTGTTGTATGCAAATTCAATCAAACAAATATAGTCATCCCAACTACCCTTAATCTCTAAGACACAAGCCCAAAGTATATCCTCAAGTGTTTGAATGGTTCTTTTGGCTTGGCCATCCGTTTGAGGGTGAAAAGTCATACTAAGATGAACTTTTGTGCCAAGACCCCTTTGAAAAGACCTCCAAAAGTGTGAAGTGAATTGTGAACCACAATCCGATATAATGGAAAAAGGAACCCATGTAACCTCACTAACTCATGGATGTACAACCTTGCATACTCTTCATCCCCATATGTGGTCTTAGCCGGTAGAAAGTGAGCCGATTTCATCATCTGATCAACCACAACCCAAATGGAATCAAAACCATTTTTATTCTTGGGCAACCCAACCACAAAATCCATATTAATCACCTCCCACTTCCAAGTGGGAATCTTTATGTCTTGGGTTAGACCACCCGGCCTTTGATGTTCCTCTTTGACTTGTTGACAACTATGGCAACCGGAAATGAATTTACCAATGTCCCTCTTCATGTCTCCCCACCAATATACACCCCTCAAGTCTCTATACATTTTGGTTGAACCGGAGTGGATAGAATAAGAAGAAATATGGGCCTTATCAAGGATTTTCTCCCTCAAACCACTAACACAAAGCACACACAATCTACCTTGGCACCTAAGGTCACCATCTCCCCCTTGGGAGAAAACCTCTACTTTTCCCTCTTTCACCAAGGCCTTCAATTCAAGCAAGGAGGAGTCAAGATCTTATTTTGCTATCACCTCATCAACCAATGAAGACTTAGACCCATCAACAACAACAACACCATCATCACCAACCTCTTTCAACCTAACCCTTAATCTAGCCAATTGATGCATGTCCCTAGCCATTTCCTCGTCACCACCATCAACATGAGCTAGGCTACCCATAGACACCCTACTCAAAGCATCTGCCACCACATTTGCCTTATCCGGATGATAGTGCACACTCATATCATAGTCTTTAAGAAGTTCTAACCATCTCCTTTGTCTCAAGTTGAGATCTTTTTGAGTGAAGACATATTGGAGGCTCTTATAATTGGTGAACACATTTACATGCACCCCATACAAGTAATGACGCCAAATCTTTAGTGCAAACACAATGGTGGCTAACTCTAGATCATGGGTAGGGTAGTTTCTTTCATATACCTTGAGTTGTATAGAAGCATAAGCTATGACCTTACCATTTTTCATTAACACACAACCAAAACTAACCTGAGAAGCATCAAAACACACCATAAATCCCTCAAGACCATTCAATAGTGACAATATAGGAGCGAAAACAATCTTGTCTTTCAATGTTTGGAAGCTCCTCTCACACTCATCAGTCCACACAAACTTAACCTTCTTTTGAGTCAATTTTGTCATAGGGGAAGTAATGGAGGAGAACCCATTCACAAACCTTCTATAATAACCTACTTGGTGCAAGAAGCTCCTAATATCCGACGGGGTCAATGATCTAGGCCAATTTCAAATCACATCGGTCTCCTTAGGATCTACCTTAATATCATCCCTAACACCACATGACCCAAGAATGCAACCTTCTTCAACCAAAAGTCACACTTTTCATATTTAGCATACAATTTCTCCTTCCTCAATGTTTGTAACACAACCCTCAAATACCCCATATGCTCCTCCTTACTATGTGAATAGATCAATAAATCATCAATGAAGACCATAACAAAGAAATCAAGATAGGGTTTGAAGACCCTATTCATTAGGTCCATGAAGATGGCCAGTGCATTGGTCAACCCAAACGACATCACAACAAACTCATAATGCCCATATCTAGCCCAGAAAGCCATCTTGGGAATATCACATTCCCTCACCCTCACTTGATGATACTCGGACCAAAGATCAATATTAGAGAAATAGCTAGCCCCATTCAATTGGTTAAACAAATCATCAATTCTTGGAAGAGGATATCTATTCTTTATAGTGACTCTATTAAGTTGCTAGTTGTCAATGCACATTCTAAGTGACCCATCCTTCTTCTTCACAAACAACACCAAATCACCCCAAGGTGATTAACTAGGCTTAATAAATCCCTTCTCCAACAAATCTTTCAGTTATTCCTTTAACTCCTTCAACTCCATCGGGGGCATAAAATAAGGGAGAATGGAGATAGGTTGAGTATCAGGGAGGAGGTCAATACCAAAATCTATTTTCCTTTCGGGAGGAACACCAGGAAAGTCATTTGGGAAGACATCAAGAAACTCATTTACAACTGGAACCGACTCTATGGAAGGGACTTTGGACTCCACATCTTTAACCCTCACTAGATGGTAAAGACACCCCTTAGAGATCAACTTACAGGCTTTAATTTAAGAAATGAATCTACCCCTTGACCACCACATCTTGACTTTTCCACTCAAGGACAGGTTCATTAGGGAATTGAAACTTGACCCTACGGGTTCTATAATCAATAGAAGAATAGTAGTCATGTAACCAATCCATCCCAAGAATGACATCAAAATCTACCATGTCTAATTCAACAAGATCACAAGGTAACAACTTATGCAAAACGCAAATAGGACAACTTCTATAAACTTTTCTAGCAATAATAGAGACACCAATAGGAGTTGACACTTCATATGACTCACACAACAACTCGAGGTCAACATGGAATTTTTGGGCAACAAAGGGGGTAACAAAAGAAAGAGTGGCACCCAGATCAATCAAAGCATATACATCAAAGTCAAAGATTTTCAATATACCGGTAATAACATCGGGAAACTCACCAACCCCTTGCATCCTATGTAGAGCATAAAAATGATTGTGCCTTGTGGCACCACCTTGAGGACCTCCTCTACCCAATAGAATTGTATTTGCACCCCGTCCCTTTCCACGGTTTCTTGAACAATCCACCCTTTTGTGACCAAGCTCCCCACAATCAAAGCATGCATTAGAACCCTTCAAACACGTGCCCCTATGACTCTTCCCACATGTAGCACACACATCAGTGGGAGCCACACCACCAACACCTTGAGGCCTAGGGAAGTCATTGGCAAACCCCCTATTAATAGCATGATGATACCCTTAGCCTTGATGGAACTAGCCACCCCATTGCAACTTACCCTCAAGATGGGCCCTCTTGGCCTTATGACCTCTCTCTTCCTCAACTTTTTGTCCTCCCTTTGCTTAGCATAAGTCATCAACTGAAACAAGTCCATGTCACTAATTAGCAAAGTGGACCAGCATTCCTCAATCACCAAGTCGGTGACCCCCATCATAAACTTGTTCATCCTATATCTAGGATCGGCCATCAAATGAGGAGCATACTATGAAATTTGATTAAACTTGAGGGCATACTCCCTCACACTCATAGCACCTTGTTTCAAGTTTATAAACTCCACCCACTTAGCTTCCCTAAGCTCAAGAGGGAAAAATCGATTAAGGAAAGCCAATTTGAACCCCTTTCAAGGCACCACATTACCAATTCCCTTCTCACCCTTCCATTGATCATACCATATTTAGGCTACCCCTTTGACTTGGTACACCGCCAACTCCACCTTTTCATTCGGCCTAACACCCATGATATTCAAGATCTTGTAGACCTCATCAATGAACTATTGTAGATCTTCGTCCACCATGATCCATAGAACACCAGAGGATTCATCCTCATGAACTCCCTTACCCTAGCTCCTGGGGTAGTAGCATGAGGGGCTTAGGCCCCTTGAATGACTTGGTTGGCCATAACTTGGGCAAGTATAGTGAGAGCATCCCGGAGCTCACCATTGGTAAGTTGCTCCTCGAAGTTTAGGCCTTCTTCCTCTAGTGTTTGGCATGATCTAGCATAGCAAAGAACAACCATTAGGGGAAAAACTTACCACGATTCTATAGCATGACTTAGAACATGAAGGAAGGAAACATTTTCTAAAACACCTCATAGCCTCATATTCATAGTCATGGCGCGCTTCACAACCATGAATAGGACTCTAATCGACGCGGTGTATTGCACTCCAAGGATTTATCAACCTAGTGCTTTGATACCAAGTTTATCATGACCCAAGCCTAGGGCCTAGACATGACACGACGAGTGGAGAATCTGAAGCAACCCTAAACAAGCCTCTTAACTTATCATTACACATCATCGATCGCGGAAGAATATAAAAGACATAAAGAGTAAGAATAGGGGCAAGGGCTAAGGGAAAATGCTTTCATAATATCATAATGAAGAGACAGGACTCAAACTCATATCGTAGATACATATTATATCCAACAAGCACCTCTAATACATAGATAAAAGTGGAGGCCAAAACAAAGCAACCGGGCTCACCCTCAGAGTCAAAATAGAAGATACAGAAGAGTATCTCAATACGTAATAAGAGTAACATAGACTAAGGTCCCCGAAGTGGAGGACTCACCAACTAGCTTGAGTAGTACTGAACTAACCACGTGAAGGAGGAGGATAATCAACTTGGGCACCGGTACCTAAATGGTGATATCATGTAGGGAAGAGTATGTGTTAGTACATTTGAATGTACTAAGTATGTAGGATGCAATGCAACAAGAGATAGACATCATAATCAAAATACATATCAATAAGTAATAGGCATAATATAAAAATATGAAATATATGATCAATGCATAAGTAAAACATGCTTAAGTAACTCATGCTCATTTAGGATATCATATGTGTAGAATAGACCAAGCTGGCTTTCCAAAGTACAAACCCCTTGGTAGGTTGGTGATGATGTCACCCCATCACTTAGGTTGTGAGGTACAAACCCCTCAATAGGTTGATGAGTACAAACCCCCATCTAGGTTGATGATGATGCCACCCCATCACCTTGGTGGTGAAGTACAAACCCATCACTAGGTTGATGAGTACAAACCCCCATCTAGGTTACCCGGGCTCTTGATCCCCCCGGATTGGGCATGGTCTAATATAACACTTTATATAATATTCGTCATATATGTAAGCTCATTTCATCATCATACCATCATTCATATCATATCTCATGTTTTGGACCCTCAATTTCTCAAGAAACCACATCCAGACATTTTATCAAGCACTTAGAGGGTGTGTAATGCTAGTATAAAACTATGAAATATAGAGATGAAATCATGCAAGGGCGACTCCCTTACAATTCTTTCAAGAATCCATTGTGAAACCATCGATCAACACCTTGCAATACCCTCAAGCAACATGCATCAAAATCCCTCATCAAATCATACAATAGATCCAAGATTTATGGCTCAAAACATAGCAAAACAGTCACAATTTTACATAGCTTTAACATAGTTCATAGATATGTTTATACTAGTAAAACCAATTGTAAAAATAACTTTAAATCATGCAAATTGAGTTAAAAGGCAATTAGGGAACCATCGGTGGAAGGACCCAAAGCTAAAACCTATATACCTTAGCTTTGAGGAAGCTCTTGATGAAGGTTGAAACTAGAGGCTTGAAGCTTAAAGGAAATCCTTAGTTCTGGATAAGAGTTTTGAGACTTGAATTTGGGAGTGAAAAATATAGCTAAGTTTTTGAAAGGATATTGGGGAATGTTCAGGATGGTATGAGGGTGGAATATGATTAATTATAGGTAAAAGCACGTTTGAGAACACTTAGGACCAAGATCCAAAAGTCTTGGACTGAGATAAAAAAACAGGACACAAAAATGTATAGAAGCGCGCCCTTGGCGCGTCGCGCCAGTGGCGCGGATGTCTCTGAAAATCGCATTTTTGTAATTTTTAAATTTTGCTACGGTTTTTCTTAAATCAGGGTTAGACCCTTCCTTCCCCCTCCTAATTTTGACCCCCTGAACAAGAATATGAAGTCAAATTTTCGATATCACGCACGAATTTTGAGATATATGAAATTTAAAATTTTGGGCATTCGAAGGCACATTTTCAGGCACTTTTGGGTCGTTTTATATACGAGTCATAATGAGACTTGCGAACCATAAGGTGGCCTCGTATGGCTGACCTTCACTTTACAAATTCTTCATTTTGCTCACTATTTCTTGCTACGAGGGCAGCCTAGGACTCATATCTTGGGCTATGACTCGTAAGGTGGCCGTATGTCCTGTACTTCAACAAAATCTGTAATTTTCTTCCAAAATCATGCCAACCTATATTTTCTGCAAAAACAACACAAAATCATAAAAATCATAAAATATCACATTAAAAACTTGCAAAATCCCTTGTTTCAGGTAACAAATGTGTTGTATCTTGCCAGCACATCACACTTCCTCCTGGATAGACTGTGTCATATCATCCATTAATAAGGAAAAAAGAAAAAGGCTTAATACAGATTCCTGATGAAGTCCAATCTCAATATGAAAATACTTTAAGTCTCCTTCCACCGTTCTTACACTAGTTTTAGCTCCATCGTATATGTTCTTTATCACCCTAATATAAACCACTGGAACACGTTTTGCCTCTAGACATCTCCATAGCACATCCCTCAAAACTTTGTCATAGGCTTTCTCAAGGTCAATGAACACTATATGAAGGTCCCTCTTTCTCTCCTTATATTTCTCCGTTGATCTCAAAACAAGATGAATTTCTTTAGTACTCAACTGCCTAGGCATAAAACTGAATTGACTCCTTGAAATAGACACTCATTTTATCACCCTCATCTCTACCACTCTCTCCTAGACCTTCATAGTACGGCTTAACAACTTAATATCCTTATAGTTGTTACAGTTTGAACATCACCGTTATTCTTGTACAATGCAACCATTGCACTCCTCCTCCATTAGTTGGGAATCTTAATAGTCTTCATAATAGTATTAAACAGCCTAATCAACCACTCAATCTCATCCTTGACCATGCTCTTTCGAAAATCCACCGGAATCTCATCGGGTCCGATCGCTCTCCCTCCTTCCATCCTACTAATAGCATGTCTAACTTCCTAAGCTCTAAAACACCTACAATAACCAAAATATTGATGACTATCAAAGTGTGCCAAATCACCTAAATTAATATCTCTGTCCCTTTTTCATTTAAGAGTTTATGAAAGTAAACTTGCCACCGTAGTTTAATGGAAGTCTAATCCACCAACACCTCACCCTCCTCATGCTTAATGCACTTTACTTGGTCTAAGTTGCGAGCTTCTCTCTCTCTATCTTTCTCTCTCTCTCTGCTTCGCAAGCCTATACAATCTCTTATCCCCGCCTTTTTAACCTAACTCAACATACAAGCGCTCAAATATTGTTGTTTTAGCACTTATCATTGCCATCATTGCTCTGTCTTTGTCGTCTTATAGATATCCTTAAGACTTTATTTTTCATCCTCACCCCTACATTTCATCCACTTTGTGTAGGCAATCTTCTTAGCTTTTTCTTTGAAACTTCTCCACTCTACTACCAGTCATATTGACTTTCATCAAAGGTCCCTTTCAAAACCCCTAGTACCTCGGTGGCTATTTTTTTAATGTAATCAGTTGTGGTATCCACATGGTGTTCACATCTCCACTACTACTCTAAGCACTCAAACTACTAAACTTTTCCCCCATTTCCCAAGAAAGGGCAGGAGTCAGGTCACTTATCTAATCCTCGGTCGAGCATAAATAACCTTCTTCCACTTACCCCTCTTAATCTCTAAGTCTATCTCTAGAAGCCGATGTTGAGTGAAAATATTTTCACTCGGAATTACCTTGCAATTCTTAGAAAGGCTTCTATCACCCTTCCGGAGGAGTAAGTAATTAATTTAGGTCTTAGCTACCATACTATGGAAGGTAACCAAGTGATTTTTCCTCTTCAGGAAACATGAGTTAGCAATAACCAACTCAAAAGCTTTAGCAAATTCCAAGAGAAACATCACATCTCCACTCCTCGCCCTAAAACTAAAGCCTCCATAGACATCATCAAAACCACTAGAAGTAGCACCAATTAGGGTTGTGTATCGGGTGGTTCGATTCGATTTTGAATATTATCGGTTACTTATTTGTTATCGCTTTATAGATATGCTAAACCATTAAGGAACTGTTCAGATATCGATTTATCGGTTATCAATTAATGACTTTTATCGGTTCGGTTAGTGGGTAAATTATTAACAATTAAGATTTTAAGACTTAATGAGTCAATTTTTCCTAATCCCTACCCTTTCCAATTTCTAACTTTCTCTATGGCATACACTAACAACTGAAATTGGTCCCTGTCCCTCACGAATATTTCTTGTTTGTAAGTCTTCGAGGTGAATTTAGTTGCAGGGTGACAATCTTAATAGACTAAAAAAAATTTTACAATTCGGAATAGAGTTCTAGGAGGTGTCTTCATAAGGGCAAATGTAATAGCAATCTTTTCACTGTACCTATTTACAGGACCTTTTTTATGTTCTTCATCAATATCAAGTAGAACTTCTGATATTGAGGCAACAAATATAGCTTTTCTAATTGGTTTGGCATTGGGTTATCGGGTCCCCTGACATTAAAATTCTACAACTCGAACCGATAATCGATAACCCATTAATATTTTGAATAAATCGTTAAGCAATCCATTAAGCTAATAATCCGACCCAATAGTTCAATAAACCAAAAAAATGATTCGGATTAACGGTTTGACCCAAATTTTACACAACCCTAGCACTTATATGGTCATTAAAATCTCCCCAAATAAGGATCATATTTGTCCGGTACACCTCTCACAACCTCATCCAATTTTTTAAATGGTGTTGTATTTATTATATATTTATTTTTTTTGTCTTGTTTACATTATGGTATTAGTTGGTATGTATTTAGTGTTAAATTGTGGTTTGATTATGGTATCTGATATTTGTGCTTTTCATTTCACTATAATATGATATATTTAGGATACTGCTTATGGATTGGTAATGTTTAGGGATTTTTTATTAATGAAATTTTGGTGCTTTGTGAATGATAATATCTTTTTAAATCTTTTGATTTTTAAATTTGTTTATGAAAGTTTGTGTTTGGTATGTTTTTAACTTTTTGTTAAAATGCATCATAGGAAAATATGTGAATTTCAAGATTGAAGAAGTCATTTATGATATAAGCACCATTTATGATGGGCCCCATAAAGATTGCTGAAACAAATTCAGTTTAATATATTTGTGGTGTAAAGTCATTATTTGTATATGTATTTTAGTATAATTGTTTGATATGCGATATTGCTTTGTAAGACAATATCATAGTTATAATACTTTGTAATTTAAACTTTTTACAAATGAAATTTTTTCAACATTGGTGATTTTTCATATATGGTACTCTAGTTATTTATTAATGGGAAATTTACAGAATACACATATTATATTTTATTATTTTCAAATATTCCCTACCTTTTTTACAAATTTCTAAAATTCCTTTTTTCGCAACTTTTCCTCCACTCGTCTGATACACTTCATCCCTTTTCCTACAAAATCCTCTTTTTTGGATAAAATCAAGCCAAATGTAATTTATAAACCTCCAACTTCTTTCCAATTCAAGTGGCACTGTCACGACCCCAACCCGGGGCCGTGACTTACGCCGATTAGGCGTTCATACCAAATCTTAAATCATAGAGGTCCTTA
>JAABOM020117713.1:0-23066 GCA_011800125.2 Solanum clarkiae | reverse complement strand
TAAGGTCTGCGTACAATCTACCCTCCCCAGACCCCACTTGTGGGATTTCACTGGGTATGTTGTTGTTGTTGTTGTAATGAGTTCTTGAATGTCCTTTCTGATCATGTCTATAAGTCTCATTAATAGGGTCTTTTAACCTACCTTGTTATACTTGTGATGGTCCTTGGTGGGGATCTATTAGTTGTTTCCCAAAGTGAGGAGGAGCATGTGAGTCATATGAGGGTAGTAGTACAAAGTTCAGGGAAGATAAGTTGTATGCTAAATATGAGAAGTGTGAATTTTGGTTGAAAGAAGTTGCCTTTCTAGGTCATTAGTTGTCAGGGGATGGTATTAAGGTCGATCCAAAAAATATGGAAGTGATTATGGGTTGCCCTATGTTCTTGTAGCATAGAGTCTTGTCTTGTGATCTTGGTTGAACTCGGCTTGATGGGTTGGAGGTTTAGGGCCGGTTTGGCTACATGCATAGCATGCTTCCAATGAGTGTAGAACCCATAAGGTGTAATATGACAGTTAAGAATAGACGATTTATTTGGTCAACTACAATTGGCTAGCCACTTCTCTAAGATTGATCTTCCATTCAGATTTGGCCCCAAGTGAAGATGAGGGTAGGTGATATTCCTAAGGGTTTTTCCGAACTAGGAGTGAGCATTTTGAGTCATGGTGGGGTTTATTGGTTGACTGATGCATCGACTATGTTTATGGGTTTCATCAATAGGGTCTTAAAACCCTATCTTGACATGTTTGTGGTGGCCTCTAGTGATGGAACATTGCTTTATTTAGAGCTTGTGAATCATTTGGGGTTAGTGTTGCAAGCCTTGGGTTATGAGTGGTTGTTGCTGAATACGATAGGTGTGAATTGAGGGTAATAAGAAGGTGGTTATAACTCCTTAAGGATTATGATATGAGTGAGTATTCCTTCCCGGTAAGGCCAATGTGGTAGCCGATGTTTTGAGTAGGGTGTCCATGGGTAGACTAGACCATGTTGATGGCGGTGGTAAAGAGGTGACTAGGGAGGTACATCGGTTAGCTAGATTGGGGGTTTGGTTGGATGAGGTGGACAATAGGAATATTGTAGTAGTTGATAGCTTCAATTCTTCTTCGATTGATGAGGCGAAAGCAAAGCAAGCCATTGACCCCTCCTTATTAGAATTGAAGGCTTTGGTGGGTGATGAAAAGGTGGAGTTTTTCTCCCAAGGTAGGTTGTGTGCGCCATATGTTGATGGCCTGAGAGAAACGATTCTTGATAAGGCTCATAGTTCTTGCTACTCTATTCACCCCGGTTATACCAAAATGTATAGAGATTTGAGGGATGTGTTTTGGTAGGGAGGTATGAAGACGGACATTGCCACATTTGTTTTCAATTATCATAGTTGCCAACAACACAAAGCCAAACATCAAAGACCGGATGTCCTAGCCCGTGATTAATATGGATCTTTTTTGGTTGGGATGATCATCTTCCATTGATTGATTCTAGTATTGGTATGACTCCTTTTGAGGCTCTCTATGGTAGACATTTTAGATTACCGATTGGGTAGCTTGAGTAGGAGAGGTGGTTTTAGTGGGCTCAGATCTGGTTGCGGAGGCTCTTGAGAAAGTACGGAAGATTGGAGAAAGGTTGAAAACAACCAAAGGTCATCAAAAGTTCTATGTCGATGTGAGAAGAAAGGACCTTTAATTTATAGTTGATGATTGGGTCTATTTGAAGGTTTCACCCATAAAGAGTGCGGTTCGTTTTGTTAAAAAGGGTAAGTTGAGTCCAAGATATATTGGTCTGTATAGGGTTATGAGGAGGGTTGGTAATATAGATTAAGAGTTGGAATTGCCTAGTGAAGTGGACTTGGTTCATCCGGTGTTTCATGTATCTATGTTGAGGAAATGTATGGGTGATCCAAATGATATTACTCCATTGGATGTTGTGGATATTTTTGAAGACAACTGGACTTATGAAGAAGTTCTGGTGGAAGTCTTGCCTATACAAGTGAGAAGGTTGAGAAGCAAAGGGTGAAACTTCTGGCAAGGTTTATTAGAAAGATCGTTAAGATGAAGGGGTCACTAGGGAAGCCGAAGTGATCATAGAGGAGCGATATTTGTATCTATTTCACTCTATTCGAGCCTAAGATAACAACTAAGTCCTTCATGAGATCTCAAGTCTTATGTTTCAGCACTTATATCATTCACATTCATTCATGTTTACGTTGACAAATTCATGATGAATTTTACACTTATATAGAGATTTTTGAAATGATGTTTAAGTGCATAGTTGCATCATTAGGTGGGCTGAAATTATCTTATTTATGTCCCTTATATATGTTCCTTTGATATTCGGGGACGAATGTTCCCAAGGGGGAGATATTGAACCGACCCCAAAATGTTCTCAAAAATGTGCCTTGGAAATGCCTCGAATCGTAATTTTCATATATCTCAAAATTTGTGCATGATATCGAAACTTTGACTTCATATTCTTGTTCAGGTGGTCAAATTGAATGGGCAATGAATCTAACCTCGATTTTAGAGCAACCATACCGAATTTCACAATTTCAAAGTTGACAAAAAACAGTGAAGGTTCGCGCTCCAGGCACAACACGCCAGGGGCGCGCTAGTGTGTATTTTTTGTGCTAGTTTATGAGTCCGATCCAAGGCTTTTGGGTCTTGGGCCTAAGTCCCATATGTGAAAATACCTATACGTAGCTATATTTCACCTTCATATCATTCAAGACATTCCCCAATATTCACTCAAACACTTAGACTCATATTTCACTCCAAATTCCAACTCCCAAAACTCATTCGGATCTTAAGGTTCTCATTCAAGCTTCAAGTCTCTATCTCAAATTTTATCAAGTTATTCTCCAAAGCTAAGGTATGTGGGTTTCTTTCATGGGTTCTTTTCACCCATGATGCCCAAGCTTCCTTTTACCTAAAATTTCATGATTTAAAGTTGATTTATCTATGGGTCTTACTTGTTAGCATGTTTTGAGCTATGAATCTAAGATCTATTGTGAGATTTGATGAAGGATTTTGATGCATATTACTTGATGGTGTTACCAAGTATCGATTAATGATTTTACATTGGATTTTCTTGCATGATTTCACCCCTATATGGTATGGTTTTACACTAGCACGACACACCCATGAACTGTTTAATAAAATGTACGGTTACGGTTTCTTTAGAAATTGAAGGTCCAGTGCATGTCTTATGATTTGAATGACTATAAGATGATTAAAGGAACGTATGTATATGATATTCTTCTATGTAGTGTTGGAAATTGACCATGCCTCACTCGGAGGAGTTAAGAGCTCGAGTAACCATGTCGAGGGATTTGTACCTCGGTCACCAAGGGTGGTACGGTGAGACGATCCACTAACCATGTCGAGGGGTTTGTACCTCGATCACCAAGGATGGTAGGGTGTGACGATCCACTAACAATGTCGAGGGGTTTGTACCTTGATAACCATGATGGGCGGATTTGTACCTTGGGCACCAAGGGTGGTAAGATGCGACGATCCACCAACCAATTGATGGGGTTGGTACCTCAATCACCTATTGTAGGGTGATACGATCCACCAATATATGATGATCTCTTCTTACACATGTATTATGTTCTATATAAGCATGATTTTACTTCAAGCATCATGCATACATGTCATATTGCTATATGATTATTCGTTCCCTATATTATGCACTTTGTTTATGGTGTTTATCATTTGTTGCATTGCATTCTACATACTTAGCATATTCAAATGTACAAACACATACTCTTGCCTATATGATGTCACCATGTAGGGATCAGAGCCCCGCTTGAGCATCTTCCTCCATGTGGCTAGTACGATTTCTCTCAAGCTTATTGGTGAGTCCTCCATTTCGGGGACTATGCTTATGATCTCATGTTATGTTCTAAGACTATTTTTCTTTTATGTATATGTTGACTATGAGGGTGAGCCCGGTTGCTTGTCTTGGCCCTCGCTCTTATTTATGTAGCAGAGGTTTTGTTGGACATGTCATGTATAATGATATAAGCTTTGACTCTCTTGACTCCTGATGTTTATGATATGAAAGATGCCCTTTAGTCCCGGTTATCCTCATTTACTATATCTTGTTGTCATTTTATTGCTTGTGCAACTAAGATGTATAATGATGTGCTAAGAGGCTTACTTGGGGTCCCTTCAGGTTCCCCTTGTGCCATGTCACGTCTAGGCCTATGGCTTGAGACGTGGCAAGGCTCTAGGCTTGGATCGTGATAAATGAATCCAAAAAAAAGTCAAAAATAATTTTCAAATATTTAAATAACCTATAACACCAAGACTACTACTTTGAATGTTGAATTACAACTAGCTTATTAGCATAAATCAAACCAAAAAAAAAGCAAAAAACAATACTCAAACCCAATTTATTGACAAACAAACTTAATGACATAGTTTAAATAAAAATGAATCCAACAAAAAGTCATAATCAATTTCAAATATTTAAATAACCTATAACATCAAGAATACTATTTTCAAATGTTGAAAGCATGTCATTTAAAAACATGAAAAGGGTTAACCAATAAACTTCTTAACATAGTCTGGGAAAAAAAACAACAAATAGCAAAAAGATAATTGTAAAACCAACTTATTAGCATAAAATAAACAAAAAAAATCTATAAATTCAAACCCAATAATCAATGGTTTATATCACTAATAACACGAATAATTAGAACTCTGAATATTGAATGTAGAGAATTCAACCAAAAAAGAGTTAACCAACAATATAACCACCCATAGACAGACCTTTTTAGCATAATTTAAACCATTAAAAAAATCAAGAATAGTCAGACAATTTATTGTGCATATACAACCAACAGTATCACCAATTACAAACAATCTTAATGACATGATTTGGAACAAAATGAAATCAACAAAGAGTCAAAACCAATTTGCAAATATTTTCTTAAAAAAATATAACACCAATAACACTACTTTGAATGTTGAAAGCATGACATTCAAAACAATCAAAAGGTGTTAGGATTTGGTAGGTGCACTTATATTGTTTTGATGATGACAAACTGAACCAGGTCCCAGGTGTTGTACCAGTACTCGTGAGGCACAATCCTAGTTGAAGAAGGACTATTGTATAAGGAAACCCAATCAAAGAAGGAACTCGTAAAAGTAAGTCAATCAGGAAAAGGACTCTTTTGAGGAAAAGAAACGTATGCCATACTCAAAAAGGGAGTCATACATGGAAGGTATCTAGGGTTCAAGATAATACAATCTCTAACCTTATATGACATAGCTTTTGCAATTGAGAATGACGTGATCATTCAAGAAAAAGCAAAGGAACGTACTAAGAACTCTCAAGCTAGATCTATAGTTAGGTTTTCTTGATTGTTCAAGTTTGTTAGACAATCTTCTTAGAATCTTTGTTCAGTGACAAACATTGTAAGAAGGTGTTTTAGTTGAGTAAGTTACGTTTGAGAGTGGGTTTGACTCCCAACAAGTTGTGGTGTGTAATGTGAGTTGTAAGTTGGAGTAATAAAGAGTGGTAGTGGTTGTTTCTCCCTTGAGCAAGGAGTTTTCCCATTATAAGTTGCTTGGTCTGTTTACTGATTTGAACTTGTTGTCAAGTACTGTTTACAGAAATAGGTTCTCTAGTAGTATAGGGTAAGCCATCTTTTCAATTAATATCAGAGTAGGTCTTTTCAAATCAAGGCTAATAACCTCAAAAAGATAATGGAGGCCCCACCCACGACACAAATGGAATCCTCTCAGTCTAGACCTCTACTATTCAACCGACACTACTACAGATGGTGGAAGACTCGGATGATGAATCACATTGAAGGAGAACATCCTGATCTCTGGAATCTTGTGCTCAATGAACCAACGATCTTAATGAAAGATGGATCAACCTCTAGCACCCCAAGAGTACCTAAGGAATGTAGTGAGTGGAATGATGTTGACAAAGTTGCCATGCAGAATAATGCAAGGAAAAAAGATTCTATTGTGTGGGATTGGTCCTGATGAATACAATAGGATCTCTTTATGTCAAGATGCCAAACAAATATGGGACATACTGCAGGTTTCTCATGAAGGAAAAACGCAGGTGAAAAAGGCTAAGATATACAATCTTAACTGACAGTGTGAGCTCTTCAGGATACATGAAGTGAAAACCATATAGGCGATGGAAACCAGGTTCTCTGTGATTGTGAATAAGATCTACTCATTGAGGGAAGTTATTCCCATGGGAAAAGCTATCTGGAAGATGCTGAGAGTGTTACCTGAATCCTGGGAAACTAAGGTAGAAGCTATCGTTGAGGCCAAGGATCTGGACACTATGACCATGGGCCAGCTAATAGGAACTCTGGTGATATACGAACTAAAGAAGAACCAAGAGAAGGAGTTGAACAACAAGAGAAAGGACAAGAACTTGGTTCTGAAAGCTATTGAGAAGGAGGACTTTACGGAAGAAAACATTGCACTGATCACCAAGAAGTTCCAACAAGTGCTACGAAAAGGAACTGGTGGACAAAAAAGGCCCCCACAATGAATAGTTGAGAAAGATCTAAGGAAAAAACTACGTCACAAGTGTGGAAGTCCTGATCAATTCATCGAGTTCTGGACTCTGTGGGTACTTGAGTACAAGAAGAATGTTCCTGATAAACCCAAGGAAATCAGGACTGAGCTATATGTTTGTAGGGATAGGAGAATGACTAACCAAGAAGTAGACTTATCTTTGCAAAGACCTCTTGCTGCCCTGGCCTATAATACTAGTGAAGAATCTGATGGAGAAGGACCAGAAAACCAATCACTCATGGTCGTTGAGGAGCCGGACAAGTACGATTTTCTTGCTCTTGTTGCTGTAGAAGAATCCAATGATGAAAGCAACAAGGACCAGAAAGCAGATGGAACCAATCCTGATTATGACAACTGCAAGTATGAAGAAAATTCTAACCCTAATAGCTGGAATAGGTTTTTCTAACAAGGACAACACTTTGACGTACCAAGGTAAGCTTTGAATAAGCTAAAGCTAATATTTATACATACTCTAAGAAAAAGCTTGAGTCCCTATCACAAGTCTTAATTGAGGCCTGTCAGATCGTTTGTAATTCCAAGGAACTTCTCCTGGAGGACTATGCTCAGTTGAGAACTGAGAATGTGGGTCTTGAACATGTTAATCAAAAACTCCAGTTGGAGATTGACAACTTCAAATCCTCCAGGAAAGGGGAAAATGTGATGAGTCAAGCCCGATCTGTTCTGGAAGAAAAGACTAAGGAGTTGGGAAATGAGCTTATGATTCTATCTAATAAAAATGAAGCTCTTTTGAAAGAACTCGACCAAACCAAAGCTAAACTAGAGAATAACATGAAGTGGACCAAGTCCTCTGTGATGCTTGATGATAAATAGCAAGGTCAATCTACCACCAAGTACGAGTTGTGTTTAAAATTAAGGAACCCAAAGAATGTGCAACTAACCACGGGGGTCCTTTGCACCTTATGTGGAAAGACAGGTCACTGGAAGGATGACAATAATAAGAACAAAAAAGGCTCTTGATAGGAGTCTTTCTTATCTAGCTAACACTTACGGAAGGTGGGGTAAAAGATCTAGAATAGGAAAAAGGTTTCCACTTAAGAATAATAAGAATCAATCTGGAAGAATATATCCATCTACGTTGAATCAAGCTAAGAAAGAAGTTAGATATCCTTTTAGAACCATGAGAACCAGGACAATCAAGAGAGAGCTTCCCAGTTAGGTAAAAAGGGATCTTATTCATCCTTTTTACAATCAAAAGGGACCAAAGTAGATCAACGTAGCCAAATCTAACTCTTGTTGATCTATGCAGGAACCAGTATAAGGAAAGTGGAAGCAGTGGTACCTAGTCAGCGCATGCTCCAGATATATGACAGGAGACAAACACAGTTTCCTTCTACTGAATGACTTCCAGGGAAAAAACGTAGGTGGAAATGGGAAACAAGGGGAGATTAAGGGAATTGGAGAAGTGGGAACCTCAATGTCTCAATGCATGACAATGTTTACTATGTCGAGGGACTAAAGCAGAACTTATTGAGTGTTTCTCAAATGTGTGACAGAGGCAAAAATGTATTATTCACTACCTCTGAGTGTAGAGTAACTATCTCCTCCTCAAAATGTCTCATACTTAGGGGGAAGAGACACAAGAATGTGTACAAAGTAGATATTAGCAGGCTAGAGAAGCCTATGTTGATGTGTCTTAGTGCCATGAGAACTGAATCTACATTGTGGCACAGAAGGATGAGGCATGCCAGCTTCTCAACAATCAATAAGTTGATATCTAAAGAGCTAGTTTTGGGACTGCCTGATGGAAAAGTGAGTGAATATCAAGTGTGTGGAGCATGCGCTCAAGGGAAACACGTCAGAAGCAGTTTCTAACCTGTCGAACTAGTAAGCACTCACAGATCTCTGGAATTGGGTCACATGGACCTCTATGGTCCAATTACGAGTACAGAGTTGAGGTGGAAACAAGTATGCCTTCGTACTTGTTAATGATTACGTCTAGGTTCACCTGGACATTTTTCATAAGATCCAAGGATGAAACGTTTGATGTGTTTGCTGTAACGATTCAAAAGAAGCTAAACTATCATTTGATGAACTTGAGAGAAGATCATGGTACAAAATTAGAGAACTATAAGTTCCTCATGTTTTATGCTAAAAAAGGTGTCACTCACAACTTCTTATCCCCGAGAACTCCTCACCAAAATGGGGTAGTTGAAAGAAAAAATAGATCTCTGGAGGACATGGCCAAAACCATGTTGATTGCTAGTAATCTTCTACAGGTTTACTGGGCTGAGGTTATGCACATGACCTATTATCTCATGAACAAATGCATGATTAGACCCATCCTAAATAAAAAAACCTTATGAATTACCAAACCATTGAAAACCAAACCTAGCTCATCTACGTTTCTTTGGCTGTGTATGTTACATACACAACAATGGGAAGGATGATCGGGGAAATTTGATGCCAAAAGTGACGAGGGAATTTTTCAAGGACTAAGTGTGTAGAAGAAAATTCACATGTTATATTTGATGAGGCCAACTTTATGGCCTAGAAAGTTAGTTTTATGAACCAGATGTGACATATAGTAGGGAAGACTCTGATGATGATAATGGAGAACACTTTGATGCACCTGCTACTTCATCTTCATCCTCAATATCTACTCCAGTCATTGAGGAAAAAGGAGGGCTACCTGAAGTTATCCCCATTGATAGAGTTGGGTCATCAAGAACATCCCCTTCTGATGAAGCTGGATCGACTAATACCATAGATATTGACTTAGCACCTGATGTTCCTGGCCATAATTAGAAGCACAAGAGTTCACAATCTCTTGAGAACCTGCTTACCCCTCTACACTCAAGGATATCCACCAAGTCAAAAAAGAAAAATATGTGTGCATTCTTGGCATATATGTCTCTGATAAAACCTTAAGATATTAAGAAAACACTGCTAGAAGATGAGTGGGTATCAACTATGAAGGAAGAGTTGTACAACTTGAGCGAAGCGATGTGTGTCATCTGGTTCCCCCTCTAGAACATTGCTCCATAATTGGTACCAAATAGGTATTCAGGAACAAGCTAGATGAACAGGGTGGTTTCACCATAAATAAGGCCATACTGGTAGTTCAGGGATACAATCAAGAAGAGGGCATCGACTACGATGAGACAATTGCGCCTGTAACGCGTATTGAAGCAATCAAAATACTAATAGCCTTTGCAGCTCATATGGAATTCAAGTTGTATCAGATGGATGTCCAAAGTGTATTTCTCAATGGGTACTATTAGGAACAGGTCTATGTAAAGCAACCATTAGGATTTGAAAGTCATGAGCACCCTAGCCATGTATACAAGTTGGATAAGGCTCTATATGGGCTAAACCAGGCTCCCCGAGCCTTGTACGATAGGTTGTCTAGTTTTCTTCTAAGTCATAGATACTCCAGAGGAAAGATAGGTAACATATTGTCTCTCAGAAAGAAGGGTGCTCATGTACTCATTGTACTGCTCTATGTTGATGACATCATCTTTGAGGATGAGTGATGCTCTTGGCGCAAATTTCTCCAAATGCATGGGTAGTGAATTCAAGATGAGCATGATGGGAGAACTAAATTTCTTTCTAGGCCTACAAATTAATTAGACGCTAGCGGGTACCTCCATTCACCAATAGAAGTATATCAAAGAATTACTTGGAAAGTTCGGGATGTTTGATACCAAGATTATTGAGACTCCCATGGCGACCACCACCAAATTGGATAGAGATGAGGGAAGTGTAGGTGTGGATGCTATCAAGTATAGAGGAATGATTGGGTTACTTCTGTACCTAACTACAAGCACATCGGATATTGTATTTAGTGTATGCATGTGTGCTAGGTTCTAATCGGCACCCAAGGAGTCTCATCTTAAATATGTAAAATGGATCTTGCGATATCTTAAAGCTACCATGAACCTAGTACTTTGGTAGCTCATTGGTTCCTCATTTGATCTAGTGGGTTTTTCTGATACTAATTATGTTGGGTACTTGATTGATAGAAAGAGCACGTCGGGAATGGCACACTTTTGGGGACCTTGCCTAGTCTCTTGGGCTATAAAGTAGTAAAACTCAGTAGCCCTTTCAACTGCTGAGGCTGAATACATGGCTTCTGCCTCGTGTTATTGTCAGCTTCTCTGGAAAAAAAAGCAACTCTTGGATTTTAGTATGAACGTTGCTTGCATTTCAATCATGTGTGATAACATGAGTGCAGTGAACATCACTAAAAACCTAGTGCATCATAAGAATACTAAGCACATTGATGTCATAAATCACTTCCTACAGGACAATGTTGAAAAGGGATTAATTGAGATGGTATTTTGTGAAGGGAGGACCAAGTCGCTGACATCTTTACGAAGGCCCTAGCTAGAGATCACTTTGAGAGAAATCGTCTTCATTTGGGTCTAATCAAGAGAACATGATTCCTTCCTTTTGCATTTCATTTACGATGTGAGTAGAGTTTGTACTAAAGAACTGATAGTTTGTTTGCAGGTACAGTAATCCACAGGTACCACCAGGACTCCTTCTCAGGGGACTAATGATATTACCCTTAGTCTCTGAAGCAGGCATAATATGGCTACAGTTATACCTTGCTAATGCCTTTACCAGAGGAACATGTATTCTTCAGCCACTGTACGACCATAAGCTAGCAAATATATGCATATTCATATCGAAAAACTAGTCTGGAGCTATTAGCCATGGAACCTGGTTCCCTCCTAGGTTCATCAGCTGACTCTTGTCTTGGTAGGAACTTCTATTTCCCTGCCAACAATGATCACCTTGGGAAGTTGCATTGCAAAGAGTAGAAACATCGCATCAATCATTCGTTGTCACCATTTCATATTACCTAGGTCTCGATTAATTCCCTCAATCCCCACCCAAACTATCTCAACTTCCCTTTCAAGAAATCTCTTCCCTTTCTGAGAAAGTATATTCCTCCTTAGAAAAAAAGAAAAAATTGCCATGGCCATATTAGTCTCATACTCTGACACTGAATCCAATGCTATGGCACCATTACCACCCCAGGACCTATCTCGGGGGGACTCTCCTCTTCTCCCTCGTCGACATATTTTTAGTCGCCCTTACCATCGCCCAAAGCCACTGTCATCTCCACCTCCCCAATCGCCATTACCTAAGTAAAACCACCAGTATCCCTCTCTGCCCCCACCACCTCCAAACAGCCTACCTTCACCCCTTCTCCGTCATCAGACCTCCCATACTACTCTTCGTGTTTGCCTCTTGGTATGCCAAAACCCTATCTAACGATGGTTGAACTCCCCATTCCAACCTATGAGTCCTCTTCATCTTATTTAACCTCTGGGAATACTTCACCGCCTCTCAGACCTATGTCTCTTGTTCCCCTTGCCACTCTTCCCCCGCCTGCATCTTCAGTGCCAGTTCAAGGAGAAGCTGACTCCGATGATGACAATCCTTTTGTAGTTTGTTCGTCAACATTCTGTTCTTTGGTCTAAGGCTGGGGTTTCTCCCTCCGTCTATCTTCAAGTCACCCTGTGGTGTGGCGGGCACTAGCAGGAAATGCCTTCACAAGGCCAAAGTTCCTATGGTCCCCTCATCTCCTATTCGTATTGACTCTTCTTCTGAGGGTTCAATGACACCTGGCTCCCCTGAGATTGCCCAGCCCATCATCACTGTAACAAACATGAGGCCCACTTTTTGGCCATTGGAAAGGAAAGACACTTTATAGCGAAGACTGTTCTATGGGGTCGGGTCATTCATCAAGAGGTTCGACAATTTCCCCACATTGAAAGGTTGTACGCCAAACTGAATGCTCAAAACTAGATGCATCTGTTTTTGTACACAGAATTGTTAGTATATGAGGACGAGGTGGTGGAGTTTTATACAAATATCTTTGTTTTGGAAAGGAATGTGGCCACATCAAAGGTTCATGGTGTGGAGCTGGTTTTCAACAAGGTTCGCATGGGCAAGATTCTGCAGATTCCATTTATTGGTTTGGCGGAGTATGTCTGGGACATGGATGAGGATTGCGTGCTTACTTCTGCTTTTACCCAAGGATGTGTCACTAACATCTCGCGCAAAGTCAAAGGGTGAAATGCCTTGATTCTTGAAGCTGCTGTTTGAGATGGTTCACAAAGGTATTATGAAGCATGGTGAGCGTCATCATCAGGCAACATTTAGGGACATGGGTCTGGCCCATGCCATTGATCTTGAGGAATTGGTAGATTGGCCCTCACTGATCATTAGGCACATGGCTAGAATAGAAGACCCTACCCAGGCCCCTCATCATCTCGCCTTCGGGAATTTGTTGACATATGTCCTTTAAGGAGTACCAGGTTCCTGTTAGTGCGAGTCGCCCTTTGACAAAGAAGGACATGATTGACAGGTCGACTGCTCAAGTGTATGGCTGCTTGTCGGTCTTTGTTGTTGCTGTTGCTCCTTCCAAAGCTGCAGGTCCCATGTCTCAAACGATGCTCAATCTTCAGGCTGCAAAAGCGGAGCAAGTTCGCCTACAGGCGCAACTTGAGGACCTGACAGATCAGTTAGGGGAGTCCCAGGCTGAAGTTGGGCGGCTTAAGGATCAATTTATTTGTCAACAACAAGACCATAACGCTAGGGTGGACACACCTCTTAGAATGATATATAGGCTCTAACCCCCCTTCTTCCCCTGCTCCTTAGTTGTTTCTTCTCTTGTTTTGTTGGCTCCAGACAATATTTTGTTTTCTTGCATATTCTTGGCTTCCTTTTTGTTTCTGCTCTTGTTTTGTTGGCCCCAGGGTACAACCTATTTTGTTGTTAATCGCTATGCATAGTCTTTCTCTTGCTACTAACTATGTTGCATAGATCGCTAATATCCGTAGTTTTAATGTGTTGTGCCTGCTATGCCATGGGCCTATGTACTTGTGTCTCTGCCTATTATTTCTTTATGCAGGTTGGCCTCGTGTCTTTTTTATATGTCAAAAGGGGGAAGATGATTCTAAGCATGAGTTGTTGCAGTGTTTGCCATCATCAAAAAGGAAAATTTATTAGGATCTGGTAGGTGCACTTATACTGTTTTGATGATGACAAACTGAACTAGGTCCCAGGTGCTGTACTAGCAGTCGTGAGGCACAATCCCAATTGAAGAAGGACTGTTGTATAAGGAAACCAAATCAAAGCAGGAATTCAAAAAAAGGAAGCTGATCAGGAAAAGAACTCCTTTGAGGAAAAGAAACATGTGCCCTACTCAACAAAGGAGTAATACATGGATAGGGTTCAATATAAATACAATTTTTAACCCTATGTGACATAGCTTTTACAACTGAGAACGGCGTGAACATTCAAGCAAGAGCAAGGGCGCGTACTTAGAACTCTCAAGCTAGATCAGTAGTTAGATTTTCTTGCTTGTTCAAGTTTGTTTGATAATCTTCTTAGAATCTTTGTCTAGGGACAAACATTGTAAGAAGGTGTTTTAGTTGAGTGAGTTGTTTTTGAGAGTGGGTTTGACTCACAACAAGTTGTGTTGTGTAGTATTAGTTGTAAGTTGACATTGCTCGAGTTTTGAAGCAATAAAGAGTTGTTGAAATCCTACGAGTGTAGGTAGTGGTTGTTTCTCCCTTGAGCAAGGAATTTTTCTACTATAAGTTGTTGCTCTGTTTACTAATTTGAACTTGATGTCTAGTACTGTTGACGAAAGCAGGTTCTCTAGTACTATAGGGGTAGTCGTCTTTTCAGAAGGGTTACCCAACAATATTATCAAACTATAAACAAACTTTTTAATATAGCTTAGACAAAAAACCAAGAAAAATCAAAAAGTTAATTATGCAAATTTAACCAAAAAATATCACCAATACTACAATATACTTGAAACGCTACCAATTATAAAATAATAAATCATCATCAACAGATTACTACACTCAACAAATTAACCAAAAAGAAAATTAACGAACAAAAAATACTTGAATATTAAAGATAGCAGATATTAACCAACTTGACTATTAAATTTATTCACGTAAATAATTATCAAAAAAATAAAAATAAAGAACCAACATAAAAATGGAAATATAGTGTTAATCAAGATAAAATAAAATAATAGGAAAAGTAGTATTACATACTTTTGAGCTTTTCTTCAGACTTTTTCTCCTGCCCTTCTTAGGCTTCGTGCTTTAGCGATTATCATCTCAGAAGAAGTAGCACCCCGATACTAAGAAAAAAATAAATGTGTATATGATATTATAGAAGTGAAAATTTATAGTTATATGACAACACATGAATTTTAACAACAAAAAAAGGGGTACCTTGCATTTAACATTTCTTGATTTTATTTCCTAATTCAAACTATATCTTTTCAAAATTGGTATTTCATCCTCGAAATCACTGTCGTGGAGTAAATCAACCTTCTGTTTTCCTTTTCTCTTCAAAGATTTTTAAGGACCCTCGCCGCAATCTTTTTTCTTCAAAAACTCAATAACAATGACTTTTGTTCTGCCTCCATCTTCTGGTTTTTTTCAAACTGGTGAAAGAGTAAATACATTTAGAATAAAATTCAGCTTTGAGCATTGGATCAATGTACTATCTAAAGAAATAGACTCATACATTTAAACGAGGGCTTTTTCTAATGGGGATTTTTCTTTAGAAATGGACATGGCGAATAACAGAGATGGAGTAGACAAAATAAAAAATTAAAATAAAACTCAAGAAGATTAACCAATGCACAAAGAATGGAAACAAAAAATGAATATTTAGGCTTGAGGGACCATGGATAGAAAGGAGAAAATGGTGATGGAAGACAGAAGGGTCATTCTTTCCTTCTTGGAATATTCAAAAAGTTTTAACTAAAAAATGAAAAAAAAAGTACATGATAGTGGACTTGGGGAAAGTAAAAAGTATATAATGTGTTGTCAAATGTCAGTTAATTATTACACTTTTCTTTGAAAAAAGTCAACAGCATAGTCAACACTATTATTAAGACAAAATATTATATATTAGTGCACATAATATACGCAAATAAAAATCAAGAAAGAGACCATAAATAAAATATTTTTTCAGTGTAGTATTAACATTAAGTGTTTTTTTTTAGAATAAAAAAGGAAAACACTAAAAAGAGAATATGGCTGGAATGTAAATAAAAAACTTTAAAGTGTAAATATTTTTGGATATTGACATGATTTGTAATTTGGCCTCTTGAACTGTATAGTCTTACAATTTTTACTTAATAAAAATATGGATTTGAATTGTGCGACAATTATTTTTACTTTTGAGTATTTCTGAAGATATCTTTACAGCAACGATAACAAAGCATTTTTCCAATCTATTGATGTCTAATTGTTTAATTTTTGAGTTTTGATAATTCATTATTTCGACTGAGAGAGTATCTTTCAATGAGATAATTATATATACAAATAAATTTTTCAAAAGGGTGGGATCAGACACTTCCAAGGAGAAACAACAAAGTCCAAGTGTAGGTACAAAAGGGGATTCACAAATAGCTTAACTACACGTTATAGAAGGTATGGAGGATCCCCAATCAGCTGACAATGTCTCAAATAATATTAAAGCAATTGGAGGTCAGGTCCAAGCCCCTCAGGAAAATAATCCTATAGAGAAAGTTGTGATAATCAATGAGGAGGGGAATGTGGAGGAGATAGATGAAGAGAATGATGGTGAGGACTTAATTGATGCCACTGATCTAGAAGATAGAGATGATCTAGAGTATGACATTCCTCACATAAGTAATGCACAGGATTTATCACCTAGGCATACTAAAGCCTCAAAGCAAAGAAAGGAAAGTCCAAAATGCCACTTCAAGTGACAATAAGGAGTAAAAGAGGAAAGACAGTTAGTTGTGATCATTGATTGACACAACTATGTTATGGAATATTAGGTTAATCAACACCCAAAATGCATTTGGGAGATTGATTGATTTAAATAGAAGACATCACTGTTCTTTTATTGCCCTTATGGAATCTTTTCAGGAACATGGGGTAATAGATCAAAACAAAAGAGGTATATGATTTGATCATGCCATGGTGAATTACTCTGGCAAAATATGAATTTTTTTGGAGGAATGAATGGGAGGGGATAGTGATAAAGGACTTTGTTCAACAAGTTACCATGAAATTCATTCAGAACAATCAGATATTTTTCATAACTGTAGTGTACGCGGGGTGCACTATATTGGAGAGACTGGAGTTATAGGAGGAGCTAGAGGACCTGGACACATCTAATTTTCCCTGGATAGTGGGGAGAGATTTCAATGTGATACTTAATGAGGAGAAAAAGATGGGGGACTAGAATTTACTCAGTAAAAAGCTTTGGATTTTGCGCAATGTAATAATAATTGTGCACTGTCAATAGTGAACTTCACTGAGAGTAAATTTACATGGTGGAATGGACGAATAAATGATACATGCATTTTTAAAAGATTGCATAGAGTGCTAGTAAAACTCTGAATTTTTGGAGTTCTTCCCAAGCAGTGAACTACAACACATGTTCGGATAGGGGTTTGACCATGCACCTATGCATTTCGTATGTAAAACACAAGAGGATAACATCATTAGGACATTTAAGTTCCAAAACTTCTGGTGCAAACAAAAAGATTTTGCAGCAGTAGGAAGAAGATATTGGACTATGGATTTTTTTTGTGATCATTTTTTGGAGTTACATGCAAAACTCAAGAATGTGAAGAAGGGGCTGAGGCAGTAGAGTGGAGCTGAATTTGGTAACATCTTTATAAAAAAAGGTCACTATAGTGGATATTTTGAGTGTGAAAAACACACAATTTGAGCTGAACCCAAAACCTGAAAACAGGGCCCAATTACATAAGGTGGAGGCAGAATGAGGAGATATCTAAAACTAGAAGAAGATTTCTAGAAACAGAAGGCTAGGATGAATTGATTTATTCTGGGGGATTGAAATACTAAGTTGTTCCACTCATATGTAAAAAGAAGAAGGAAGAAAATGTTCTTAAGGGAGATTATAGATGATTAGGGATTGACTGTCAATTCTATATCAGATATTGGAATAAGAGCACTGAAATTTTTTAAAGCTCAATTCAGAGAGGAGAATAGCAACCAAGACTGGGCCATGTTGGAACACATCCCTAAGTTAATCACTGATGATGAAAATGAAGTAATGGGAAGGATGCCAAAATTGAGTAAAGTAAAAAAGGCTATTTTTAACCTTAGTGGAGATAGTGCTGCAAGACCAGATGGCTTCACAGGAAGCTTCTTTAAGAAGTGTTGGGATATATTGGCAGAAGACTTGTTGAGAGTAGTGACAGCTTTTTTCTGTAGGTATGAGCTTCCAAGATCAGTAACTCATACCAACTTGGTGCTAATTCCGAAGAAGGAGGTATCAAAAACCTTCTCAGATCTGAGACCAATTAGTTTAAGTTGTTTCCTAAATAAGACAGTATCAAGGGTAGTACATGAGAGGTTTCTAATGGTTTTGCCTAAAATCATTTCTTCAAATCAGTCTGGATTTGTGAAGGGCAGGAGCATTGTGAAAGATGTGATATTGGCTCAAAAAATTATTAGAGACATAAACAAAAGGAACAGGCTAGTCAATGTGGTGGTTAACTTGACATGACTAAAGGCATATGACAGGATGTCTTGGGTGTTCTTAACCAAGGTGATGAGAAAATTTGGCTTCTTAGAAGTACTAATTGAGATGGTATGGAGGTTACTATCAAACAACTGGCACTAAGTACTAGTCAACGGGCAGTCATATGGGCTATTCCAGTCAATTAGAGGACTGAAAAAACAAGATCACTTATCCCCAACCTTCCTCATAATAGTAGCTGAAGTCTTGTCAAGAGGATTGAATAGCCTACATAGAGACAGGGAGTTCATAGGGTATGGAATGTCAAAATAAAGTTCAGAGATAAATTATTTATCTTATACAAATGACACCATTATTTTGCTCAGGGGATAGAGCATCCATCATCAAGATAATGAAAGCGTTGAGGAACTATGAAGAGATATTTGGCCAACTGATAAGTAAATCAAAGAGTTTTCTTTATCTTCATGAAAAAAAACTTTGATTTATACTATCAAATTGAGAAAGTTGACAGGAATCAGGCAAGGTAACTTTTCCTTTATTTACCGTGGTTGTCCAATTTACTATGGTAGAGGTAAAAAGGATTATTTTGAAGAAATTGTCCAAAAATATCCAGAAGGATTTTCTCCTATCAAAACAAACTTCTATCCTATGGGAGAAAGATTATTCTCATTAAACATGTTCTCCAATCCATCCCCTTTCACATATCATCTGTCATGAGTCCTCTAAAATGTGTCATAAACTTAATACATCAGATTTTTGCTAGATTTTTCTAGGGTAATTCTTGGGCAAAAAGAAGAAGGCACTAGTCAGCTTGGGACATTATGTGCTTACAGTAAGAGAGGATAGACTAGGCTTCAGATCCCTATTTGATTTAAATAAGGCTTTGGTGGAACTTTAGGACCTCAATAGGTTCTATGGTGTATCTATATGGGTAACAAATATTGTAAAAAAAAATACACCCTAGCTTTGTAATCAGTAGAGGAGCTTTTCAGATCTGGAAAGGGATGCTTAATATCAGGGAAGAGATAAAACCTTACATCTGGTGGCAAATAAAAGGTAAAACTTCAAGCTTTTGGTTTGATAATTGGACCAGGTATAGGGATCTATATTACCTAGAAAGACTTTAGCATAAGACGAAGAAGTGAAAGTAAGGCATTTTATCAATGAGCAATCCTGAGATGAATCTTTACTAAAGGAAAGTATATCAGATGAATTAGCTAAACACATCAGTACTAATGTTAAGCGAGGGGATAAGGCAGCTATTGATAAAGCTTAGTTGATTGCTAGTCCAGACGGTAACTTCACAGTAAAATCAGCAAGCTCCAGAAGAATTGCTTTAAATCAATCCAAAAATTAATAAGGATATACTTCCCAGGATGGAGAAGACTGCCTAGTGAGTGGTCACAGTGCTTTGACATGTTGCAGAAGTACAGACCCATATTGCAATCTATACTGGTTAGTTAAAAGCCCTCCTAACCTGAATGGGTGAAATGTAATACTGACGAAGCAAAAAAGGAAATCCTGGTAAGTGTTACTATGGGTTTTGTGTTAGGGATGCCCTGAGAGATCTAGTGTATGCAGAATCAAATTACATAGGTATGAGGACTAACATGATAGCTAAAGCTAGAGCATTCAAAGACGCACTAGTATATACTACAACTCAGGGATTTCATTACATTGTCTTAGAAACTAATTCTCTTAGCCTAAGGAATATCCTAGTCAAAAACTGGAAAAATCCTTGAGAAATAGTAGAATTAGTTGAACACATATTTAATATGATGGAGACATGCAGTGTACAAATCATGCATACATTCAGGGAAGAAAACCAGTTGGCGGATATATAGCAAGCACAGCAATCCAGTCAGAGACAAAGAAGATTTACACAAAGTTTCAACAATTACCAAGCATGGCGAGGAAAATATTTAATACACACAGGTACATGCTACCTTCCATACGAATCAGATCAAGGAGTAACAACAAAAACATAGTTTCTCAGATTTAAGTACAAATAGGCCGGATTCAGACATAGTACTATCTACAGAACATGCCATTCACATTACAAAAGATAGTTATTCCTATACATTTCAGCTCTCAAAAATTCATAACCAATTGAAGGAAAAGAGCCATGACCAGATTGAGTGTATGCGTCCACTGTCAGATCACAACAACAACCTTTTGAACAACTCCTTTTCTCCTCTTTTTTTGCTTGGGGCTCTTTGAAGCATATATAAGATACAAGTGAGTGCAGTGATGATAATGGATGCACCGTGTTAACACCCAATTTTTACCCTCCACAGTGTCAAATTAATCATCGGGTCTTTAATAATTTTTTTAAAATAATTATTTTTAAAAAAAATAATTACGAAACAGCCTCTCTACCTCATTGAGATAGTGGAAAGGTATGCGTACAATATACCCTCCCCAGACCCCACTTGTGGGATTTCACTGGGTATGTTGTTGTTGTTGTTGAATTATTTTTAAAAAAAGAAAGAAAGAAAGAGGCACGTGGGGGCCACGCGCCCCCAATTTCCCAAAACCCTCTTCCTTCTCCTTCTTCTTCTTCTTCTTCATTTTGAAAAGGAGAAAAACAGATAACCAAAATCCCATTCTTTCTCCATTTCCCCAAACCCTTTTTCGATTTCCCCTCTTTTTCATTCTTCTTCTTGATTCTTGTTCTTCAAAAAAAAACTAAAACCAGACGCTCCCCCAAAATCCAAAAACTGACCCAACCCCAAGAATCCCCAACAGTCATCTGCTACTCCTCACACGTACCCCTCTTCAAATCGTCCCTATATAATCCATCTTTCGTCTTCGTGTTAAGAGAGCAGGAAGGGGCCAGAGACGGAACCCGGAAAAAACTTAGCATTAGCAGTCGTCGATAATCCAAAACCCTAGCAAAAACTCAACTGATTCTCAAAGTCGTAGATAACTGAAAAACCAGAGAAACATCAAATCAATTTCAGTAGCTGTTCCTTGACCTCAAATCGGTTCTGTTTTTCTATTTTGAAAAACCAATTTTTTTCAAAAAGGGATTTTTCACTCTCGAAGCTTGAGCGTCCTCAAATATCCATCCTATGTGGAAGGTCGGCTCAAACTCTAGTGCTGCTTCAATAGAGGTAATATCCTAGTCTTATTTTATTTCGGGTTTCGTATTCTTGGTTCAAATGTGAATATTGAATTTATATTGAAGTTCTATACTTGCATTAATTTGTTTCTAATTGGGAGTGCTCTGTTAAGAGCTAGGTGACGTTGTGGTTTGTTGTTGGGCTAATCGACACTATTTGCTCCTTCTTTCTATGAATACAGTTCGGTTACAGTGTTATAGAGTTCGTTTCACCTCGTTACTGTTTTATTTCTCTCAAAACTTTGAGCCTTAATAGGGTGTTGTGACGTATTGATGTTATGTATTTTACTGTTAAATAATAGAATCTACATTGCATATTGATTTCGAGTTTTCTTGTTCGACTTTGGGTCTCTCAGTCTACTTCAAGTTCTGTCATCTCTATTCCATGCTTTCGTTCCAACTTCCAGCTAGTTTTGAGTTGTTTGGAGATAATGTGCAACTCTTGTTCTTCTTTGGTTCATTTATATTCCCGTAACCCATCTACTATCGATATAGTCAGATTTCAAAGTCTGATTCTGTGTCCTTATGAATATGCCTGCCAGTGTTTAGTCTGTTAGTCGTAGATGAGAATTTCTATCTTCAACTTGACTCTTTCTGTTGACACCTGAGTTTCATCTTACCCTGTACTCGCATTTGTGTATTTGGAATTTGTTTTGAAGCATGTTTTTTTTTGTCCAACTTATGAAATGGGGATTGATCTTTTGAAGTAATATTGATTAGGTTGAAGTTGACTAGAGTTTAGTGTCATCCATAAGGAATTGGATGATAAGTTACACTGAAATTTCCTATTTCTGTTGAATGTTTTAAGTTTTTGTTGTTGCTGTATAAAGACCAATTTAAGTTGCTCTGATGATGCTATGATCATGTTGGTCTGCTAGATAAATGAATTTTGTTTTGATTCGAGTCTAATTTCAAAGTTGCAAGCATGTCAAATTCACGATTGTTCTAGTTTCCTGTAAGGCATGAACTTGTTGTCATTTGCCCATTGCGTTGATCCAGTCCTCGTGGTTTGGCTTGTTGTTTTAAACAGTTGGTTTGGGAATGTTGTCATTCAAAGTGCCATTAGCCATGATTATTCAAGTTGTGATTTAATATTCTTTGATAAAGAATGAGTTTGTAAAGAGGTTTAGGATTGGAATGTTTTTTCTTGACTTGAGTTGAAGCATGTAAGCTCATGTTGAGTGCCTTTTTACTAGTTAATAAATATACGTACTATCCTAATTAGCCCATTTGGCAGTGAGATTGCATTATGGTGCTTCACTGTCAAACCTGTGCTCTTTATGCTACTTTGTCTGCCCTATTATGAATATTGATCTTCTTTTCCTTCCTTCTATCACATGTGAGTCATTTGTGGATTCCTAAATGGGCTCTCCTCATATCATTTACACTTTGTTGGGCCATAGAGGCCCAATTTCCCTATTTAAGGCAGCCCAACTCGTAAGATGAGTTAGTTACGGGCCTTGGAAGCGAGGAATTTAGTGTATATACACTGGTATACCATGTATATACAGCAATGTGCAGAAAGAAATAGGGTTAAGGGGCCAAGGAGCAGGCTACAGTGTTAATGAAAGCTGAAACACGGGTTTTGGAAGTCAAAAATTAGTGAATATACACTAATATACAGCAAATATACACTGAGTGTATATAGCAGGGAAATAGGCCAAGGCCTTTGGAAAAGAGTAGCAGATTTCGGGTGGACTTGGCAGGCCCAAAACATAGAAATTAGGACAAATTGGTGAATTAGGCCTGCCAAGGCCAATTTCAATTATGTATTTCCCATTTATTGTATTTTAAATGATACTTGCTATTTTATGTGCTAACTCTATGTAACACCCCACACCTTACACTACACCATTAATACTATACAAATGAAATATGACATGATTTGGTTAAACTAGCG